>VDFB02058242.1:17434760-17605311 GCA_007258455.2 Sequoia sempervirens | reverse complement strand
ATTATTCCTATTGTATAATCAAATTCCACCCCTTAGGCTTATCTCCTACTAAGCATCTTAATAGCTTACCCAAACTCCTATTCACCACCTTTGTTTATCCATCAGTCTATGGATGGTGTGAAAAAATGAACTTCAAATCTATCTTCAATTTCTTCCATAATGTCCTCCAGAAATAACCAACAAATTTGGTCTCTCTGTCTGAAACTATACTCTTTGGTAGACCATGTCATCTCACCACCTCTCTAAAAAATAACTTTGCAATATGAACATCACTGGTCTTATGACATAGAATGAAATGTACCATCTTTGAAAATCTATCAACCACCACAAATATGGAATCATTCCCTCTCTATGTCCTTGGCATTCCAAGAACAAAATCCATGGTAATATCCTCCCATGGAATCTTAGGTATAGGTAATGGTTGATACAATCCAATATTCTGACTTGTTCCTTTCGCCATCTGACATACTCTGCAACTTTGTACAAACTTCTTCACATCTTGTTGTAACTATGGCCAATAATAATTCTCACTGACAAGAGCAATAGTCTTATCTCGACCAAAATGTCCAGTCAATCATCCACTATGCTTCTCCTTGATTAGATTCTCTCTCATAGAAATCCTTGGAATGCACAATTGGATTCCTCTAAACAACGTCCCATCTTGTATTGATAAATCCAACCATCTTTCCCTATCCAATGTAACAGGTTCCAAAAAATCCTTCCAAGCTTCTGCAAAGTTTGAATCTTCTGGATACAAACTCTTGAGTTCATTGAACCCAACAACCTCTGTATTCATCTCTATCAACAAATTTTTCCTTCTACTTAAGGCATTTGCAACTCTGTTTGACCTTCCACTCTTGTGCTTCAAAAAAAAAGTATAACTATGCAAAAACTCAACCCATTTTAAGTGCCTTTGATTCAACCTTCCTTGACTATTGAGATAATACAAAGCTTGGTGATTAGTATATAAAACAAATTATTTTGGCAACAAATACTGCCTCCATTTCTTCAAAGCCTGAACTATAGCATAAAACTCTTGATCATAGACAAAATATTTCTTCTTGGCATCATTCAACTTCTCACTAAAATAGGCAATAGGCTTACCTTCTTGACCCAAAACAGCTCCTATGGCAGTGCCACTAGCATCATAATCCACCTAAAAGACCTTATTGAAATTTGGAAGTGCCAAAACAGGTTGCTCTGTAACTTTCTTCTTCAACATATCAAAACTTTCGGCTGCTCATGTGGTTCACTTAAACTCTTTTCCATCCCCTCTCATCACTTCAGTTAGATCTGTACAAATACTATTGAAATTCTTAATAAACTTTTTGTAAAAACTTGCTAGACCATGAAATGATCTTACCTCTGTAACACTCCTTGGGGCAGGTCATTCAATGATAGCTCTCACCTTCTTTGGATCAATTTTAAGACCCTCTACTGAGACAAAAAATCCTAGATACACCAACTCTCTTTTCACAAAACTACATTTCTTCAAATTAATCAACTTCTCCTCTTAGCTTCTCAAAAACTTTTTAGATATGCATCAAGTGCTCCTCTAATGTCTTACTGAAAATCAAAATATCATCCAAATAAACAATAACAATTTTTCCTAAAATTATTTCAATACCCATTCATAAGTCGCATAAAGGTTCTTGGTGCATTGGTTAGCCCAAAAGGCATGACTAACCACTTGTACAAGCCCTCCTTGGTTTTGAAGACTGTCTTCCATTAATCTCCTTCCCTAATCCAGATCTGGTGATATCCACTCTTCAGATCTATCTTCATGAAGTACTCAGCTCCACTCAAACAAGCCATAATGTTATCCATTCTCAACAAGGGAAATCTATACTTGATGGTGATCTTGTTGATGGCTCTAGAATCTGTACATATCCGCAATTCCCCATCCTTCTTTGGTGCTAGTACTACATGTACTGCACATGGACTCAAACTCTCTTTGATCAATCCCTTTTGCAACAACTCTTGCACTTATCTGCTCAACTCTTCACTCTCTACTAGAGTCATATGATGAGCTACCTTATTCGGAAAACTGGCTCCAGGAATCAATTCCATGTGATGACTGATATTTCTCACTAGAGGCAAACCTTTAGGTACGTTATCAAAAATAATAGCTTGAAACTCATTGAACAAATCTGAAACCTCTACAAGTACCTCAGTAGTATCTTCTTTATCAACTCTAGGGATCAATGCAAAACACATATGCTCATCCTTCATACCTTCTAGGTGCATACCTTTTCTTCTGCCTCTTTCAAGGGCTTCAACTTATGATGAACCCCATCCTTTTTCAAATAATAGGTGTTGGCATGTCCATCATGTACTACTCGCCGATCAAACTGCCATAGTCTACCTAACAACGCATGAAAAACATCCATAGGCATAATATCACACAATACCTCATCATGGTAATTTCCAAATTTGAACTTTACCAGACATTGTTCATTTACCAAGGATTTATGGTCCTTATACAACCAAGCAATCTGGTATGGATTCAAATGCATTCTTCTCTCCAACTGCAACTTACTAACAATTTCTTTTGAAACAAGGTTATCAGTACTACCTCCATCAATAATAACATTGCAAACTTTACCTTGACACTTACATCTGGTGTGAAACAAATTCTTCCTTTGAGTTGGTTCCTTCTCCTCATTCAACAAGACTCTTATGGTAACAAGAACCTCTCCTCTTTCCGCATCCTCAGAATGTGAAAACTCAACATCTTCATCTACATGTGCAACTCGTGCATTACCCTCAGGTCTTCTATTTGTCCTTCCTTAATGTTGATGACACTCATAGGATCTATGTCATTCTTCTCCACACTGGAAACAAGTTCCACAAAAGCCTAGTCTTCCTGGTCCTCATCCAAATCTTCCTCTTCCTCTTTGGTCTCCATTATTCTAATCATGAGGATGGTAGGTGTTATCTCCCTTCTGGTTCTGGCTACTAGTGGAGCCTTCACCCTTGTTTTGATCTTCATTTCGACCTCCATATGATCGTCCTCTAGTCTTTCCTCCATGGCCTCCACCTCATTGTTTGTTCTCAAACCTCTTGTTCAGTCGTTCTTCAACCTTTAGAGAAAACTGATAAGCATCCTCAATGGTGGTCATTCTTACCAGTGTCAATTCTTCCTGTATGTTTGGCTTCAACCTGTTAATATAACGAACAACTTTCTCTTTATTTTCCTTAGAATGTCTTGTCTGAATTAGGACCTTGTGAAATTCCTCTATGTATTTTTTCACCATCCTTGTCCCTTGCCTCAAGCTCTACATCTTCTTGAGCAGCTCCAATTCGTAATCAACCAGAATAAATTATTTCTTTAATTTTAACACCATTTTGTCCCATCTAGAAATTTTATCTTTTTCTTGTCCTCATCTTTCTAATTGGATCTCTTTCCACCATATACTGGTGTGACCTTTCAATTTTTTCTTTTCAAACCTCACTCTATGAGGATCTTCAATCTCCTCAAACTCAAAAAATTCCTCCATGTCATTGATCCAATCGATCAACTCTTCAGGATTCAGATTTCCACTAAAAGTTGAAACCACAATTTTAGGTCTCTTCCCAATGCTTGAGATCGCTCACAACAATCTTTTTTCTCCAAGATCCATTGGATCTCACTCTTCCTCTTCTATTTCCTCTTCTATTTCATCTTCATTGTCATCTTTGTCTCGTTGCACATCTCTTCTTCGAACCTCTTGTTGCAAGGTTTCTAATTGCCTTCTAAGGGCTCTAATTTCATCTCTAGGTGGGTCTCTTCCTCCACCACCTTGACCTCTACCTCTGCCATAGTGGGCAAGTCTTGGAGGCATTTTCAACTCAAGCCACACTCACAGGTCCTACTACAACTGCATCACATTTGGTGCTCTATTACAGACTAAGGAACTCTTGCTCTAATACCACTTGATGAGGGCCACACCACCCAAACCCATGGAAATCACAACAACAAATACCAACACAGAAGATGCGAGATAGAAAAATAACCCACTTTCAATTATTTTCAGATAATGAAATTATAGATTCAAAACTTACATGCTACAACCTCATGGGCTTGATTCATTACAACAAAATCAACTCAGAAATGAAAATCTACTATTCAGAGCCACAATCTGCACCATCAGCGCCACCTCCTATAACCCCCACTTAACCATTTTTATTTTCCCCAATAATCGCCCTATAATGTTCTAGAAAGATCAAATTTCCCCTTTTTTGTTTTGGTGCCAAAATTCATGCCGTTTGATTTCAGGCCTAGGAAGAAATTTTTTATGAAATTCACTTTTTAGTGGACCAACTTCGTGGGGCCATAACTTTTGATCTGGGTGTCCAATTTTTTATTATTGCATATCGTTGGAAAGCTCTTGATGAGCTCTACAACATGTGAGCCCACCATAGGTTGGTTCATCCACTTTTTGAGTTGTTTTGGGGCCTCTAAAGTTTTATATCTGAATTTGAAGCTGTATTGGATAAATTTCCCAAGACAAAAACTTTAATTTCTCTCAAACCATGCAGGGTATTGAGGTGATTCTTTCGTGACTGAAAATGGTTTTCAGCTCTGCTCCTTGAGGTAAATTTTCATGTCCATATGAGCCTATTTTGGTTGACTTACTAAAAATAGTAAGTGCTCATTTTTCACTATTTTTGATGCCTGACAGTCTTATACCCCTTAAGTACCATCATGGGACTCAGAACAACTAAAGAAAATAAAGATTTTTTTTTTTTTGGGTGATGCAAGATGGCCCTACACTGTTGGATGCTCTTGCATCACATGACATGTATATTTTCTAGCCTTATGGCTTAACAAATGATTAGGAAAAAAGACTATCGAGTTCTAGTGCTCCTACCTATGACCTATGTTATAGTTATCATTTTTTCTTTGGATGAGTTTGTGATCCGTAATGTATAGAGGATGTCACCTCCCATGAGTGCACTCAATATCACTATAGATGAATTGGGAGCATAAAGTGTGATTGCATAGTACAAGGTGGTGAGATGGGTTGTATGGTGATCAATTATGACCTATTATAGAATTTTTTTTGGTAATCAGTACATAAATTTTAATACAAATTTATAACATATTATATATTTTATACATAGAAATTCAACATGTAAATTAATTTTTAATTGTAAAACTGAATTATTAATGTACATTTATTATATACTTTAGGGTCTAATATTACAAGGTGGTATGTAATCAACCATCCCACCAACACTATCTAGCATGCTTGTTGATAGTGTCAATTGTGACATTGGTTTCACTAAGGTACATTATAACATGTTTTAACTATCTATTTTACAAAATCTAATGTTATTATTTATGTGTACTTAAGTTTCTTAGTTATTTCCATTATTTTTTAAGGTAATGAGTTTAATTGTAACTCCTCTTGGTTTACAAGAAAAAATAGATGTCAATATTGTTAAAATAGTTCCATCCTCAATGTGTCTAACACAAATATGAGTATGAATGTATATATTTAATTATCATTTTCTTATATTAATTGATATAATTGTGTATTTAAAGATAATTGATATATACTACTTTTGTTATGCTATAGATTGATAAATGTGTTTTTGTCCAAGGATATACCTCTCTTGATGATCTTGAGTGTTACAAGAAAGAACTATATTATGAGTTTTTCATAAGTGTTTCTATTATTTTTATGTTATTGTAGTGTTGTAAAATTGCACCCCTTGTAATTTCACATACATTCTTGCATCCGATTTAGTGTCCACTCCCTTAGAATTTGTGTAGGCTCATTTTAGCCACTGCATCAACCTTTTTCCCTTCTCAAGATGCTCAAGACCCCTTTTCAACAACTACCCTTTTGCGTCATCTTTGCACCAACCCTTGTGCTTTTCTTATTCTCATCGTTTTGTTACATGATGTGTTTGGACACTAGCGTGCTGCATGGATTTTTTCCTAGCGTGCTAGCATCCTATGATATTTCAATGTTCAAATGATTGTCTTCGTGTGCCTTGCCGCTTGTCAATCCCTTTTGTCAATGGTAACAACTTGAGATGCCTTATAACGGCTCTAGAAGATTCTTTTCCCTCCTCCTCTCACTTTAAAAGTGATATTTTCAATCTATTTGGTCTTCTTGGGTTCTATCTTAAACTCTCTTCTCCTTTCTTTGGCATTCTCTTCTCACTCTTTCAAACTTGCATAGCTCTCTACATATTTCTACAATAACCTCAACCTCTCAAGTTCTTACAACACTCTTTGCAACTCTTTTGGCTCACAACTTTGTCTCTCTCTTTGGCTTCCTCAACCCTTGCAGATGATATCTATCTTGTGCCTTCTATCTTTGAGCATCTTGGGATTTCTCACATCCCCTATCTATTACATCAATACCTTGTGATACAGACTCTCCTCCTTGAGTGGGGTTTTCTTTTATCACTCTTGTGTTCATTTCATTTTTGTTTGTTATCTCTCTATGTATCTATTTGGCTGTCCATGGAGGCGGGAACACCGAAATGAGAGTTTGACTGAGGCAAACCCTTAAACAAACCCAACATTTTCCTTAGTATTATGTGTGCAATTATTGAATACATTTCTTTGCTGGAAGCTTCATTACATGTATTGTTGTGAGCACTTTCTTTAGCCTCTTTAGTCTTATCATTTACTTTACCTTATTTTAGTTTTATCAGTTTTTGTTATTTTCTCATATTTTGGAAGTTCTTAGTAATTAGGTTGTTAGTAGTCACTTTACTGTTTTTTGTGATATTCTTAGTTTTTGGTCTATACAAGAAGCAAGCATGCCTCTAGGACTCTAGCATGCCCTGCTAGCATCCTTGTTTCGTGCTTCTATTCATTGGCCAAAAGCTTGTCAGTTTGTCCAGAAAACCTCTGTGACCTACTCATTCTAATTTTCAAACTCTCACTCTATTCCTTGAGTTAGTTTAGAGCAGTTCGCTCCCTAGGATTCTCTTGAGAATAAAGAGACTTGTGAGTAGAAAATCCCCCTTCTCTACATTTTGGTGAACCCGACGTGAAAGAACCTTCCCCATTTCATACTGTCAAAGTGATGTGTTTGTTGTTTAGGAATTGTTTATTATATTTGAGTTATTATTTTCAAAATGAATTTAACATCTTTTATCAGTTCAATTTCTAATTTTATTCAAAGTGTTAATGATGTCCCATTCCATGCATGTGATGGTGACTTGGCTTTACCCATGTCACTCAATATATTTGATCCTTCTCATGAAATTCCCCCTGCTTTCGAGGATATTTTGTTGCAAGAAGATGAAATCATTAATACCTTCCTTAACATTACTCTACCCTCTCTTCATTAAATGCACCCTCTTCTAGAGATGATGCATTAGTGAATGATGAATCTTGTCTCTATTCCAATGCACTCTCTTCTAGAGATGATGCATTAGTGAATGATGAAGCTCCTCTCACATTAGATCCTTCAAGGATAGATGTTGAGCATATTTCTTCAAATGATTCCTCTATAAGTTGTAGGGAATTTATAAATATTATATATGTTTCTACCACCCCTAAAAGGCCTAAGAGACCAATTATTTATCTGACTCTAGCTAGTCCTTCTCCTAAAAGAATTTGTTTTATTAATGGTGTTCCATTTGATAGTCATTCTCCTAATCTTTCCAAGGTTTCCCCTTATAGAGAGGTAGCCCATACTTATAATAGTAGAAAGAATAAATGAAATGTTAGTCAACCTACTTCTTTACCACCTTCTCAACCAATTCTTCCTTCATCACCTAAACCCATAACTAAAGCACATGGTGATTACGATCTTGTCGAAAAAATCCATGTTACTCCAACTAAGATCTCATTGTGGGACTTGCTTCAGTCTACTCCAATTTATCAAGGTATGCTTCAAGAATCCTTCCAATAGATCCTCTTTCCTTCTTCTACTAGGCCGAAAAGTGTTAATGCGTTGATAGCTCATATTCGTGTGGATTTGTTGAATTTTACGTTCTATCCACAAGAACTCTTGCCCCTGGAAGTAAAGGATCAAGTGGAACCTCTAATGATTATAGTAAAAATTAATAGAATCGACATTAGATGTACTATGATTGACACCGGTTTGGCACTCATTGTATGTAGCATTGATTTGTTGCCTAAAATTAAAATTTATTCTTCTTCACTTGCAGCTTCTTCTATTTTCATTCATGGGTTCAATAATGTTAGGTGACAAGCCCTGAGCACGATAGTATTACCTTTGTGTCTTGGACTCGTTACTATACCCACCCTTGTATATTTTATGTAACAAAAGTTACCATATAATCTTCTCCTCGGTAGACTGTGGATTCACACTATGGGTGTGGTCCCATCCACCTTGCATAAATATACTAAGTTCATCTATAACAATCAAGTAATCACAATTAGGGCTGACCCCAATGCTATATACTTATGTGAAATGATAGTTGTTGGTTAGGCTTCAGTTTTTCCTACTCTTATCCCTTCAGTGTCTTCCAATGTCTTGATGTCTACTCCAACAACATCTATTATAAAAGATACACTTGAGGTAGATGTCTCTGAAGAAGATTTTTTTGAAAGAAATCTTAAATCTGCACCTTCTACCTCTTCTCAAGAGAATGCATGTATTGGTGATGATTGGGGTTCTTTAGACTTTATAGAATCCTTTATTGGGGAATATAAAGTCGACCTGATCCACTTAGACCCTCCGATAGCATCATCCAGACCTGTTATCAAAGATGGTTATTCTTTTGTATCATGGGATAATGTGAACATAAATTGTAATGTTCTTAATGTTGATCCTCCCTCTTCTAAGGAAGATGATCACACTTTTGTTAAAGAGGCTAATGCTGGAAATACTATCAAGAAGGTTGATGGTGATCCTGTAGAAGAGTATAATCCCCACTGTTGGAATAATTCTCTCTATGAAGATCCTCCTCCTCAATATTTGTAGACACATTATGGTCGTTGTTTTAAACTTGTCTCTAAATATGGCTATGGGCATAAAGGTTGTGGGTGTAATGAACAAGGCATTTAGGTCCCTATAGAAACATTGATTTTGAAGTTCTAGTTTTCAGGGTTTAAATATGCTTTTCTATACTTATGTTTTCTACCATTGTTTATCTGTTTTAGTGGGTTGATCTTTTGTTTCATGCATTTTACTAAATCTAGCTTAAAGTGGTTCATTTCATGCATTGTTTCATTCCAAATTTCCATTCACAACATTTCATTGCATAGTGTAATCAATAGATTACCTTGTTTGAAATCTAAAAATTGTATCTACACATTTCATTTTAGGCCTTCAAATTGCATTTTGAGTTTGCATAGATTACTTTTCAAAAATGTTAGTATGTATCCTTTCCAAGTTTGCAAAGAAAAAGTTAGTCAATAAGCATGCTATTCATTCATTCAATACATTCCATACTTATGAGAGTCTCTTAGCACAAGAGAGTGAAAATGTTGATGCTTTCCTTAAACCTATCCCCCCTCTTATCTCTCCTATTTGTGGAAATGATGTGATATAAGAGAACACAAACATAGATAACCATGGTGATCATTATTTTTCCTCTCCTGATACCTCGCTTGTTAGTGACAAATGTATCTTGGTGAAAGAAGATACAATCATTGAGAATCATGGAAGTCTTGCTTTTCCTTCTCCTCATCCCCTTTTGAAGACACAATAGCACAAGAGAATGAGATCATAGACACATTTCTAAACTTTACCTTACCTAGCTTACATTCTCCCCTTGCTTGTGAAAATTACCTAGTGAAAGAGGATGAAAACATAGATAAACATGACAATCACATTTATTCCTCTCCTAGTTGCAAAGATGATACTTTGATTAATGAAGGTCATGATAATCTTAGTTGTCTCCCTTCACCTAGGGAAACCCTTATTGAGCAAGACAATTCAACCATTGATCATTCCCATACTTGCGATGAAGTCATTTTATAAAATCCAATCCTTGAATGCCAAGAACATTTGGTTTGTAGTTCTCCTAAACACTCTCCTCTTAGGGAGGATATCATGGTAGAAGAAAATAAGAACATTGACAAAAATAATTCCTTAGATGAAGATGATGAAGTGACATTAGACTCCCCTTCACTAAGAGATCATGAAAATAAGGATAAGTCTTATGAGGTTATGAACATTAGATACCCCTTGAAGTACTCTCCTGAGCCTAAACTTATCATTTATCTACCTTCACAAAAACAACAAACTAAAAATTAACATGTCCTCATCCTTGAACCACCTAAGAATAATGTTTCACATCAACTGAGTTACAATACTATTTATCATACATACAACACTAGGAATGACCCACAACCAAGAAAAACACCTTCAATATCCCTCACATTACCTAATCCTATCCTACCCAACCCTATCTTACCATATCCTCCTCACGGAAAGGAGTATGATCTTGTCGAACAACTAAAGAATACTCTTGGTAAGATATCATTATGGGACCTTATTCAAGCCTCCCCTCATTACCATAACATGATTCAAAATTCTTTACAATAAGTCCCTATCCCTTCTAATGCGCAACCAAATGACATAGCAGCCCTGATTCAAGGAATAAATGCTAACATTGTTTTCCACTAAAGTGAGCTCCCTCCTTTGGAAGAGCAATAACAAAATGATGCTTTCATGATCATAGGTCAATACAATAGGATAGGGATAAAGCGAACCCTTGTTGAAAATGGCTCAACCTTAAATGTGTGTAGTGTAAACCTTTTGGATAAACTTGGTGTTGATAAATAAAAAATCCAACCTGCTTCTTTATCTATTAGTGGCTTTGCTAACATGGGAAAATGACCACTTCGGGTGATCACATTACCTATTAAAGTTGAAAAAGTTACATTACAAACCCCAATCCATGTTATGCTCAATGATTTTTCATACAATCTTCTTCTACGAAGACCATGGATTTATGAGATGCATGTTGTGCCCTCTACCCTTCATTGTATCATGAAATATGTCTATAAAAACAAAGTTTATATAATTAAAGCCTATCCCGAACCATACAGTTGTCTAAACATTTAGAAAGGTAAAGAGAACCCTTTGAAAACATTGACACCAACTATGCAAGTAGAACTCGTGCAATAGAAGGACAAAGAAAAACATATTGAGGAAATTACAAAGCTATTAGAAGATGATTGGGGTTCCTTAGACTTCGAACCAACATTCATGGGAGAATACAAGATCATAAACAAAGATTTAGAAAAGGGAAAAGACAGAGCAGTAATTTCAACACAACATTCAAAAGACCCTTCGAAAGCATCCACCTCAACCACTTTAGAAGAAAAATAAAATTATGCAACAAACTTTGACGAAAGTGACTATCAACAATCACCAAATCCTAAAGAAATGAAAAAGCTTTATGGAAAAGGTTGCGAACTTATAAAACAACTTGGATATAGTGGAAAAGGATGTGGTGCTATAGAAAAAGTTATTTGTGTCCCTATAAAGCCTAATACATAAGAAACAACCCATGGTCTTGGTTATTTTCCTTTTGTAGAAATCAACCCATCAAACAAACCTTCACTTAATATCAACACTCTCATAAAGGATTCCTCTAAACCAACTTTAAAAATAGTGAATCCTAAATTGATAGACACTAGTGGTCTTGATTATTATTCTTTTAAAGAAATGAAACAAACAAATAAATCTTTGCTTAACATCAATTTCATCTCACAAAACACTAATGATTTAAATTCTTTCGATTTTACACCTTCCTGTATAGGAGAGAACAAAATCTCATAATCTAAAGGGTCTTGTGTAAGTATGACATCGTCTCCTAAACAAAAGATATATTTGTCACACAATAACGAAACATCCTCTACTTTTGATCTAGAGAGTATCTTGTTGAGACTCCTCTGAGATCGTTTGATATCTCTCCCTCCAAGAACACGAAAAAAATTCTACTATAGGAGTTTATTTTGTGCATATCATAGATTTCATGGTCATTCTACTAATGAATTTAAGGCTTTGAGTAGTAAAATCCAACATCTTAAGGAGTTTAGTACTCTTCCTTATGTGGGAGAACCTAATTCTTCTAATTGATATTGATATTTACAGGAGCATGTATCTCATCAATAATTTTGGCTCACCTTGTCTTGCACTAAGTGGGGCCAAGGGGTTAGGTAGCCTTCTCCTCATATGTCACTTGTCGTTGTCTCTTTTGGTTAGTTGACCGGCTTCCATGTATATGTACAAGCAAGCTTGGGATGTGGATGACATGCCTTAAGGTGGCTCACATGTGATGTACTAAGTTATGCATTTTGGGGGAAATCCCTTCCCTTATCATGACGTAGCTTATTGGAAACATATAACTTGGCATAGGGATTTCCGAGTAAGCTCTCATGTCTTCTTCTACTTTAAAGAAATTTATCACAGTAATGCTGTTAGCAACCGATTTAAAGTGGGGGCATATTTTGATGCTCATGTTTAATTGTGTGATTTTCTTTCTTCCTGCGATGCGTTCCTTTCTTGGTGGTGTCATTGGGTTTGATTTCCTCCAAGAGCGTGATATTTCTTTGACTTTTCCTCTCTTGGAAACATTAAGTACAATGTTCCCTAAGATGATACCTTGCACTTGTCCTCTCTTGGAAACATTAAGTACAATGTTCTCTAAGATGAGGCCTTGCATTTGTCTTCTCTTGGAGATGTTAAGCACAATACTCCCTAAGAAGAGGCCTTGCACGAACTAAGCAAAATACCTTCGAACATCCCTCTTTCTTGTTGCATTTTCTTTTTGTACCTTATTAAAGTCATGGAGGTATGGCTTTGATATGGTTCCTTGGGGCTCACCTAGTGAACAACTAGCTTCATTAGCCCTTGTGAGCATGTATTTTCTTTTTTTCCTTATCATAGTCATGGGGGTATGCCTTTGATATGGATCTCCTTGGGCTCACCTAGTGGACAACTAGCTTCACTATCCCTTGTGAGCATGCATTTTGTTTGCATAGTGGATGGTGCATTCCACTTGTAAACCTTTTTGGACAAACAACCTGTTGGAAAAACAAGGACAAACAACTAAGAGGGGAGGGGTGAATCAATTGTCACAAATTATCTAAACTTTTCAAACTTAAATTAATCTCAGATCTGATGAATGAACAATAAACCATAAACAATCAACACATCAGAAACACAAAGAACACCAAGATTTTTATGTGGAAACCCTTCTAGGGGAAAAACTGTGGTGGATGTTAGTCCACAATATTATACCCTATTATGTTGGAAAATGTGCCTCAATCTTACTGACATGCAAACTCCTGAAAGAGAAAAGTCAATGAGACCCTCTGGAAGTCTTACTGACTAGTAGTTGTGTTCTAATCTTTTGAAGTGCTTAGGTCGCCAAGACTTTGGTTATGTCTTTTTGACGAGAGTCATCGACAATACATGAAAATTGCTATGAAGTTTCTTAACTCTTTCCACCCAAGCAGATCTCTTGCCGATGGGTTGATGTCTAATGGTTATCGAGGAGACTTGTGGCGACTGAAGTCTTCGGGGAGAGACATGAACATTCATAATAACTCATCCCGACAGTGTGTCTCGCTGACGGTTATTCACAAGGATGTCATCGGGGGGACTCTTGGCTGACAGGTTTGCATTCAGTAAGAACTCTTGCCGATGGATGTGGTCACGCCGACAGGCTGGTGCTTTCAATATGAACTCTTGGAAATAGCTTTCCTCTCGCCAATGGGTATGGACATTGGTATGACCTCTCATTGATAGTGATGGTCTTGTCGATAGAGGTACATGTGTTGATCATTGGTATGAAGTCTTAGCGATATGGCTTGTCTCGCAGATAGCTTTCCATGATGAACATCAGTATGATATAAAGTTCTATGAGACTCTTGGTGATAGCGGAACTCTTTCCAATAGATCTGCTCAAGATGGATTTGCATTTGGTATGACCTCTCGTCGATACCGATGGTCTGGCCAATGGTTTTGCAGTGGATATCGATATGATCTCTTAGTGATAGAGTGAGTTTGGGCAACAGTTTTGGACTCGATATGACCCTTGCCAATGGTGGTAACTCTGGGCGATAACGACAGTCAGGTATTGTGGCATCAGGGAGACACGACCTAGTGTCTCACCGACATGCGACATAGTTTGAATGCCTAGAATGGATGTCTATCCTACATGGTTTTTTTTTTACCAATCAAAGAAGCGGAATGTGAACTGCTAGCAGTTGGACTGTTGCGGCTGTTCCTGTGAGGAAGATCAATAGACCATGAACGACATGGATATACTTTGTAATCAAATATGATGATTGGTTAGGTGAATAGTTTGATGTGTGATCAGTGTGTATGAATTCAATTTAGAGAGCATTGTAACTGGGATGTTCTGTACAAGGTTGATCAAGGAAATTATGCTCCTATAAATTGACATCAAAAAGTTAAGTCTGAACTCTATATGTAATTGTCTTTACTGTAATACAAAGAGGCTTTTCTTGGTGTGGTGGTTTCTTCTCCCGTAAGGATTTTCCCACGTAAATCTGGTGTTCAAATTGTGTATGTTCATTTCTCTATTCTGTTAATCTTTTCAAGTGTATCTTAATTGGACTCTAATTGTAAAATTTTAAAGTCACCTTTGCATTCTTTCCTAAGGTTTTGGCATTAGGAGAGTTTTTTCTGCACCTAAGCTTTCCTTACAAGTGGTATTAGGGCCTGTCCAATTATGTTATCCTTGTGGGTACGTTGGGTTTTTTGTGTCAATTCTGTTTAGTGGGAGTCTTGTAGAAGTTTGGTAATTCGAAATTACAGAATAAGATGGAAAGCACGTTAGGATAGATTGAAATTGAGAAATTCAATGGCAACAATTTTGAGTTGTGGAAACTTAAAATGGAAGATCTGTTGGTTGATCGTGACCTTTGGCTTGTTGTGTCTGGAACAAAGCCTACAAGCATGAAGCAAGAGGATTGGGACCTTGCTGATCAAAAATCAAAGGGGCTGATAAGGCTCTGTTTGGCAGACTCTATTCTTCAGAATGTTCATGAAGAAAAGACTACATCTTCTTTTTGGAAAAGACCAGGAGCTATTTATTAGGGTAAGTCCTTGGTGAATAAGTTGTTCTTGAGGAAGAAGTTGTACTCTTTGAAAATGCAAGAAGGAGCTTCTGTTGTTGATCAATTGAATGCTTTCAACATGTTGATTGCTCAATTAGCATCTGTGGGTGTGAAGATTGATGAAGAAGATCATTGTATGTTGTTGTTATGTTCTTTTCTAGATTCTTGGGATAACTTAGTGATGTCTATTGGGAGTACGACATCCAATTTTAAGATGGAATATGTTGTTGATTCTTTGTTATTAGAAGAGATGAGAAGAAAATCTTTTGAGATGGCGAAGGAGGCTCTTGCTGTTAGAGGAAAATCGAATGAAAAAGGCAAGAGGAAGGACAAGAAGTCCAAATCCAAATCAGAGGGGAGATCACAGTCTCTTGGTAAGAAGTCCAAGGTGAAGTGCTGGAATTGTGGGCAACCTGGTCATGTCTGAAAGGATTGTAAAGAGAAAAAGAAGAAGTATTCTTCTAACAATGATTCTTCTTAGAGTGATGCAGATGCCTTCATTGCAGCTTTGGCTACACAGGCATTAGATGATGTCTAGCTGAATGATTCTGAAGCATCTTTCCACATGACATCTCATAAATATTGGTTCACTAATTATGAAAAATATGATGGTGGAAGGGTGTATTTGGCAAGTGATTCATCTTTGGAAATAGTTGGTCGTGGAAGAGTCAGAATTCAGTTCCCTTATGGAAGAGTAAAGAGAATCAATGATGTAATGCATATACCAGGTCTGGCTCGAAATCTAATTTTTGTTAGTAAGCTTAATGATATTGGAGTGCAAGTCACGTTCTCTAGAAATGGCTACAAGAGGACTAGAGGCTCAATGGTGCTAGCTAAGGGTGTTCGCATTAGTACCTTATATAAGTTGGATGCACATGTTGTGCAATGCAATAGTGTCTTTGCAAAGTCATAAAAGGCTACTCATGGAGAAAAGGAGGTAAAAGTTCCTGATAGTGCAAACTCTATGGAAGTTAAACTTCCAACAGAAAAGAATATGCTCTGGCATCATAGGCTAGGCCACATTGGTGAAAAAGGTTTAAAAAATTTGAAGAATAAAAACCTGGTTGAAGGGCTTGATGATTGTAACCTTGAATTCAAATTTTGTGAACATTGTATATATGGTAAACAACACCGTGTTTCATTTTACTCTAGTCCTCACAAATTTTCTGATTTACTTGATTACATACATTCTGATGTTTTTGGTCCAGTAAATGTTCCTTCTTTTTCTAAATCAAGATATTATGTATCATTCATTGATGATTATTCAAGAAGGGCATTTGTTTATTTTTTGAAAAGTAAAGCAAAAGTGTTCAATCATTTAAAGGAATTTAAAAACCTTGTGGAAAATCAGATTGGAAGAAAAATAAAATGTTTAAGGACTGACAATGGTGGTGAGTTTTTTTCTGATGAGTTCGAGAGGTATTGTAAAGATCATGGGATTAAAAGACATAAAACTACACCTTACACTCTACAGTAAAATGGAGTTGCAGAAAGGTTCAACATGGCAGTAATGGAAAGAGCACGAAGTATATATGCTAAGCAGTGCTGGCTTGGAGGAGAAGTTCTGGGCTGAGGCAGTTGCAATAGCATGTTACTTAATAAACCGTTCTCCTAATTCCGCTCTTGTTGAGAAAACACCTTTGGAGGCATGGTCTGGAAAGAATCCCTCTCTGAGACACATTTATGTCTTTGGCTATGAGGCATATGCATATGTGCCGAATGAGAAAATATCTAAATTGGAAAAAAAGGTTGTTAAATGTATTTTTATTGGTAATAGTGCTAGCATAAAATGATACAAGATTTGGAATCCTGATACACAGAAGGTTCTATACAGTAGAAGTGTTATCTTTCATGAGTTGAAGCCTTCTACCTTGGATCTGCAGTCAGAGACAAAGTCAGAAAATAAAAAGGATGTAGTTGAAATTCCTCCGACACTAGATAAAGAGGAATTGAAAATTCATAATGTACCTGAAACTGAGGAGAGTTCAAGTATTTCTGAGAGTTCTAAAGAAGAACAACCTCAGACTCAGTAAGTGAGGAGGTCAACACATGAAAAAAAGCAACCTGATAGGTATGGGTTTTCTTTTATAGATTCTACTTGTGCCTATGCTTTAATTTCTAGCACTGATGAGCCTAGGACTGTGAAAGAGGCATTTAGAATGTCTTATTCAAACTCTTGGTTGGAAGCCATCAATGAAGAAATGGCATCATTAGAAAAGAATGGTACTTCGAGTTTGGTGCCCTTGTCTGAAGGCATAAAAGTTGTTTGCTGCAAATGGGTATTCAAAAAGAAAATAGTTCTGGATGGTAGTGTGGAAAAGCATAAGGCGAGGTTGGTTATGAAGGGATATTCCCAAGTAGAGGGAATTGATTATGGAGAAATATTTCTCTTGTAGCTAAGTTGACATCCATTAGATTTCTTTTGTCACTTGCAGCAGCATATGACTTAGAGGTTGAACAGATGGATGTGAAGACAACATTTCTTCATGGTTACCTTGAAGAAGAGATTTATATGTCCCAGCCTAAGCACTTTGTCGAAAAAGGTAAAGAGAAACTAGTATGCAAGTTGAAAAAATCTTTGTATGGTTTAAAACAGTCTCCTAGGATGTGGTACCAGAAATTTGACACTCTTGTTTTTTCATTGGGATTTGTAAGATCAAAATCTAATCATTGTGTGTACTAAAAAGCTAAAAATGATCGTGTTCTTATTATTTCTCTCTATGTTGATGATATGTTGTTCATAGGCAATAGTAAATTAATGATTTATGATCTAAAATCTTAGTTTTCTGCAAAGTTCGAAATGAAAGATCTTGGTGCAGCCAGGTATATCCTTAGAATGGAAATAACCAGGGATAGGAAAAGTAGAAAACTTTGGCTCAGTCAGAGTAAGTATATTAATACTGTTCTGGAGAGATTTTGTATGAATGACTACAAGCAACTAGTTGTTCCAGTTTTGCAGGGAACAAAGCTATTTGTTGAAGACTGTCCAAAATATCCTACTAAGATATAGGACATGACCAGAGTGCCTTATGCTAGTGTAGTTGGTAGTTTAATGTATGCAATGGTATGTACAAGGCCAAACATTGCCTAAGCAATGGGAGTACTTATTCATTTTGTGGAAAATCCTGGAAGGACACATTGTAATGCTATGAAAAGAGTGTTTAGATATCTGAAGGGCACTTCAAAATATGCTTTGTGTTACCATGGGAATTTGGTTGAATCACAGAGGACTCTCAAAATTTGAGGCTATGTGGATTCTGATTGGGCAGGGGACATTGATAGCAGAAGATCCACCAGTGGATATATTTTCATGATGAATGGTGGTGCAGTTAGTTGGATGAGTAAGCGGTAGGTTGTAGTCGCTTTGTCCACTATAGAGGTAGAATACATGGCAGCAACACACGCCTGTAAAGAAGCAATTTGGTTAAAATGTTTGTGTTCTAACATTGGGTTTGATGTAGGGATAATTACAATATACTGTGACAGTCAGAGTGCTATTTTTTTGGCAAAAAATCCTACTTTCCATGCCAAGATGAAACATATTGATGTGAAGTATCATTTTGTACGAGATATGGTGGAGGATGGAAAGGTCTCTTTAGAAAAAGTGGGTACTTTGGAAAATGTTGCAGATGCATTGATGAAGCCAGTGAGCACAAACAAGTTCAAGTGGTGTTGTAACGCCCCGCCACGCAACCCTAGGGGAAGTTACAATTTACTACCCAAACGAACTAATTTTTTTTATTTTAAATAAGAACAATTAACATGCAAGTTCACTAACCATTGCCAACCAATCCCCTAAGATTACGAGACTGAGTTAGTTAAACCCAAACAAGAAACATGAATTAAATCAATAACATTTAATTACTGAAAAATTAAGTTCACATACATTCCATACATAATAATTTACATCAAGAATATGTGATACCACTTGATTCCAATAATATGATTTACAACATGATTACAACAATCATTCCCTGAATGAGATAAAACCAATAAGTAATTACATATTACAAATTCCACCTCGATAACAAATGAGGGGTAAAGAAATACAATAAATAACTGAAAGGATAAAGCATGACAAGATATTGGATCCCACGAGCTCTCCAACTAGAAATCTCGTCCACACAAACAAGAAGACAACCCAACAAATTAAGGTGCACGTTCCACCCAACCATGTGATACCCGAAGACTCACCCCCCATGCTAGGAGATTGTAACCAGGAATCCAACACAAGACCACCTACCACTAGACATAGGCTAAAACATAAACTGAACTAAAACAACTACAACCACAATATCACTTAACACAAAGTTACGGTGCTTCTAGAGGACAATGATCAAGAACATCATCTGTACTCCACACAATATCTGATTGACTGCTGACGTAGGTAGAGTGTCATACATAAATTGCCATGTGTTACCCTAGCTCAACCTTCCTAGGCTACCAGACCCCCATCTTAGGTTACCTTGGCTTGCCTCTACCGACCGCCAGACCCTCATGCAAAACTATGTGTCTTGTCTCATCTTGAGCCTTAACAAACACAAGATTCATGAGAGAGGCATTCATTAACTTTATTAGTGAGGAAGTTCCCCATTAATTATTTTAAATTATCACTTGATTAAACCCTAAGTGAGTTACCCTGGCACCCCTTTGTGTGTCGGACCCCCACAAAGAGCCACTCTCCTACCAACAACACACACGGTACAAAACCACAATCCAATGGGTAAACTAGAAAGATGACCTCTCCAATCCAAGGAGGCAACGAACAAGGGAAACTCACTCCAACACTAGAGGAAAACAAAATATATACCCACTCCTTCCAAAGGAGGCACAAACAACTAACCCTCTCCTAATCCAAAGGAGGCACAAATCCCCATTCGTGGAAACCGGGTACAACAACATAATACCTCTATACACACTACCCAATGAAAATACAAATGGTTGACATAGTAATATGACAACCCCTATCCTATAGGAACCTCTGGAAGACTTACATAAACAAATCACCCCACTTTCCCAACAATGACAATGAGAGAAAACACATAGTGAAGACACTTCTGGCAATTAAATAACCTACTTTAGGATTTCCTAAATCCAAACAACGCAAAGTTATATTGCATGTAACCATAAAATTAATTAACTTATTGCAACCACTCAAGAGTAAATAGATTACATGCATAGCATTGGGGAATTTAAATCTAAACATTTAATTCCATGCCTTCTCGATTATACATAATAATCAAAATAAAATTTTAAATAAAGTCATTTGATTGTAAAATCAACTTAAAAAAAATACATCAATTGATTTTAAAAAAATCAATTTTATTTCAACTAGGATATTGAAATTACCACCTTAAAATAGTTCATATTTTAAACAAAACGAATGTATATTAAATATATATGAAAAAAAAAATATACTTAATATATATATACAAATATACACCTATATATTTAAATATTTAACTATTATTTAAATAAGATTTAAAAACACCATTTAAATTCCATATTCAAAATATATAAAAAATATACTATACATATTAATTTATTTTATATATATATATATACATATTATATATGCATTATATATATATAAATATTTATATTTAATAATAATGAAAAACTTAATATATATATATATATACAAATATATATACACATATATATTTATATAATATATATATATATATAATAATATATATATATAATAATATATATTATATAATATATACATATATAATATTTATATATTATAAAATATATATATATATAAAATTAAAAACAAAAAAAACATAAAATAGAAAAACCTCCCCCCACTTCCCACGCAGCCCTTGCTGCTACAGGGGTTATGCCCTTGCTGGGGGTGGCTGTGGTGCAGCGCTGCTGCCTGTGAAGGAAGTGGTGCTACCTCACATCTGCCTCCCATGGGGCGGCGGTGGGGCAGCCCCCAGTCTTAAAAAAAAAACCTACGAGTTTTTTTTTTTTAATTTATTTAAAAACAAACTCCCCTGCTTGGTAAACTCAGAACGAAAATAACAGGGAAAGAAATTTATTTTGATATAAAGAACTCTTGGCTAACAGGTTTGCATTCGGTAAGAACTCTTGCCAATGGATGCGGCCTCGCCGATAGGTTGGTGCTTTCGATATGACCTCTTGGTGATAACGTTCCTCTCGTCGATGGGTATGAACATCGGTATGACCTCTCGCCGATAGCGATGGTCTTGTCGATAGAGCTACATGTGTTGATTATCAGTATGAAGTCTTAGCGATATGGCTTGTCTCGCTGACAACTTTGCATGATGAGCATCGGTATGACATAAAGTTCTATGAGACTCTTGGTGATAGCGAAACTCTTGCCGATAGATCTGCTCAAGATGGATTTGCATTCAGTATGAACTCTCGCTGGTTTGGCCGATGGTTCTGTAGTGGATATCGATATGATGTCTTAGCGATAGAGTGAGTCTAGGCGACAGTTTTGGAATCGATATGACCCTTGCTGATGGTGGTAACTCTGGGCGAGAACGATAGTCGGGCATTGTGGCATTAGGGAGACACGACCTAGTGTCTCACCGACATGCAACACAGTTTGAATGCCTAGACCAGATGTCTATCCTACATGGTTTGTTTTTGACTAATTAGAGAAGCGGAATGTGAACCGCCAGTAGTTGGACTGTTGCGGTCGTTCCTATGAGGAATATCAACAGACCATGAACAACATGGATGTACTCTGTAATTGAAGATGATGATTGGTTAGGTGAATAGTTCGATGTGTGATTAGTGTGTATGAATTCAATTCAGAGAGCATTGTAACTTGGATGTTCTGTACAAGGTTGATCAAGGAAATTATGCTGCTGTAAATTGACATCAGAAAGTTAAGTCTGAACTCTATATGTAATTGTCTTTACTGTAATACAAAAAGGATTTTCTTGGTGTGGTGGGTTTTTCTCTCGTAAGGGTTTTCCCATGTAAATCTGGTGTTCAAATTGTGTATGTTCATTTCTCTATTCTGTTAATCTTTTCAAGTGTATCTTAATTGGATTGTAATTGTAAAATTTTAAAGTCACCTCTGCATTCTGCCCTGAGGTTTTAGCATTAGGAGAGTTTGTTTCGCACCTAAGCTTTCCTTACATATTAAAAGTATAGAGAAGAATAATGGGAATGCACATGCATTTAGGAACATTGCCTAGAGATCACTGCTCAAATACAAGAGGGCTCACTGCCCAAAGAAGATAAATACTGATTAGATTTGCAGGGTATGAACTGAGAAAATAGCTTCTCAAAAAGCCTGATTATAGTTCTAGTTAAGCACAAAAATACTCCTTCACACTTCGCTCAAACTTGTAAACACTCATCTTTGCAATCTAATGATTAGATAATTATTCACACTTATGCACACACTACACTTTTCTCAAACAATCGCTCTTATATATCCACAAGATGAATTTCATCAACAAATTCGTTGGCCAAAAAAAATCTAAAAATATAAAACATATATGCAATGTCAACCCTAATTTACAATTAGATTTTTAATGTGAATCAAACACCATCGGTCAATATTATGTTGTGGCCCAAAACAACATCCTCAAGCACTCCAAACATTCAAATTTTAATCTTCAAGGATCCACAACACGTTACAACCACCATGTCAGCCAAGAACATGAAACCCAAACACACATGAGAAAAATCTTCGACCACAAACACATCGATCAACAAGGACATGCCACAAAGATAGAGAATGATCTAGAAGCATCCATAAGCAACAAGAACCAATAGAGAAACATCCACAACAACTAAAATTACTAGAATCACATTAGCTTCACTTAGGAATACTAACTGAAACCACAAAAAAATTGTTAGAACATAACTGTTCATAACACGATCAAAACTTCACGCAGACCTCTGAAACTTCCAGTGGATAAAATAGATACTCTCAACAATAAACCCTTTATTCCACAATGATTGATCATCAACGTACTAAGCAAGACACCTTCATGACCTTCACTGTTCCGCTAGCAACCTACAACTCTTTCTTTAACAATTTTCTCAATATCCCTGACATATACAACCTTCAATACATCAATGCTAATAGTGTTGACATCAATGACAACCACATATCAGAAACACAACCACAACATCCAACAATATCCCCCTTTGACATTGATGGAAACACATAATGTGAAAAACACCAACAACGCAACTCTCAATCAACACTTACTCCACCTTAGATTCTGACTCTTCTTCCTCAACTTCTTCTACATGAACTTCACCCCACAAGGCTCTTCTCCCCAGATAATTCACATTTTTTCACATGACTCTTCTCCCCCTTTGACATCAATGGCAAAGATAAACATTATCTTCCCACATACAAGCTCTAAACCACATATCTGTACATATGACTACTCCCCCTGAGTATGAGCCATGGAAACATCAATCTGGATCAAAATATAGCTTTGAAGCATACATATTGATGCAAGTAAATGCATCTCTAGTTCATATCAGGAGGGGTAATCACCCCTAGCATCCCTCTGAGATACTCAAAAGTATCCTTTGGCAATGGCTTGGTGAAAATTTCTGCAACCTATTCTTTGGTAGGCACATACTCCAATCTAACTTCTTTCTCATTCACTTTCTCCCTCAAAAAGTGAAACTTGATTGATATATGCTTGGTCTTAGAGTGTAGCACTGGATTCTTCGATATGTTTATTGCACTTGAGTTGTCATAGTATATGGAAATAGGTTCATCATATACTACTTTGATATCTTTCAACATCTATTTCATCCACATCACTTGAGTGTAATTACTTGCAACAACAATATACTCTTCCTCAGCAGTAGATAGGGAAATGAAAATTTTCTTTTTTCTCAACCAAGACACCAACTTCTTCCCTAGAAGAAAGCACCACCACTAGTAATTTTCCTGTCATCTATATCTCCTGCCCAATCTACATCAGTATATGCACTCAATGTAAGATAATCATCTTTAGGATACCAAAGCCCAAAATCAGTTGTTCCTTTCAGATATCTAAAGATTCTCTTTACAAAAGTCACATGAGATTCTTTTGGATCAGCCTAAAATCTAGCAACCATACATACAACATTCATGATGTCTAGTCTGGTCTGAGTTAAGTAGAGAAATCCACCAATCATTGGCCTGTATCTTGTTTGATTTTCCTTAGGAGATTCATCATTTTTTGTTAACTTGCATCCGGTTACCATGGGTGTACCAACAGGCTTTGAGTCTTCCATGCCAAACTTCTTTAGTAACTCTCTCACATACTTGGACTGAGATATGAAAATCCCATTGTCTAACTGAGTGACTTGCAATCCCAGAAAGAATTTCATCTCTCCAATCATACTCATTTCAAATTCACTTTCATTTCATCAACAAACTTCATACATAAATAATCATCTCCTCCAAAAATAATTTCATCAACAAAGACTTCAATAATCAACTCTTTATCATGATCCAACTTAAAATACAAGGTGTTGTCAGCAATACCTTTATTGAATCCAAGATTCAGTAAGTATTTATCCAGTCTAGCATACCAGGCTCTAGGAGCTTGCTTGAGCCCATACAGAGCTTTCTTCAATTGGCAAACCATGTCTTCCTTCTTAATTAGTTGAAATCCATCCGGCTATTCAACATATACTTCTTCTAACTCACCATTAAGAAAAGTTGACTTCACATCCATTTGATAGACTTTATAGTTCTTATATGTAGCATAAGCAAAAAATAATCTTACAATTTCAATTCTGGCAACACGGGCAAAGGTTTCTTCAAAATCAATACCTTCCATTTGTAAATACCCTTTAAATACTAGTCTTGCTTTATTTTGGACCACTTCACCTTGTTCATTTAGCTTATTCTAAAAGACCCATTTAGTACCAATCACATTTTTATCTTTAGGTCTGACAACAAGAATCCATGTATCATTCTTTTCAATCTGCATCAGTTCTTCCTTCATAGCTTCCATCCAGTATTCATCATTGCAAGCTTCATTGACATTTTTAGGCTCAGTTTTGGAAATTAGGCAATACTCTTCTGCAATCCTTCTTCTAGTCTGCAAACCTTTATTCTTGTCTCCTATAATTTTATTCTCTTAATGATTCAACCTCACATACCTCAGAGTTTTAGGATTCACTCACACTTTTGGTTCTTCTATTCTTTCTTCTGCACTTCCACTTGTCTCTCCTTCTTGACTTTCTTGATTTACTAGAACAACTTGAACTTGATTTTGTGTCTAAGAATTTTTCCCTTTATCTGAACTATCTTGCTAGTCATCTAAATCATATCCATAGTATCTAGATGATCTAGCAGAGTCCTCATCAACTCTGACATTTGCACTTTCAACCATTTTTCTCAATCTTCTATTATTGCACCAGTAAGCCTTGCTCTTGGTAGAGTAACCTAGAACGATTCCTTCATCGCTCCTTGCATCAAACTTTCCTATGTCCTCATATCTCTTAATGTAGCACTTGCTTCCAAAAATCTTGAAATATTTAACAATAGGCTTATAACCAAACCATAGCTCAAAAGGAGTCTTACCAGAAATACCCTTAACATTTACTCAATTTAAAGTGTACACAACAACATTTATAGCTTCTCTCGAATAGATGTGAGGAAAATTTCCTTCAATCATCATTGTTCTAGCAACATCCATAATTTTTCTTTTCTTTCTCTCAACAACTTCATTCCATTGAGGGGTTCGGGGAGCAGATAACTATCTTTTGATCCCATGCTCTTCACAAAAAGAATTGAACTCCTTGGAGGTGAACTCACCACCTCTATCCGACCTTAGGAAGTTTATCTTTAGACCTATCTCATTCTCTGCCATAGCTTTAAATTTTTTGAACTTCTCTAATGCTTCAAAATTTTCTCTTAAGAAAGCAACCCATATCATCCTAGAGTAATCATCAATGAGTAGCATAAAATACCTTTCTCCTTGTAGAATTTTGATTCTAGAGGGACCACATAGATCAGTATGCACCAGCTCCAGTATTCCATTAGAATGATGATTTTTACTCTGAAAAGAAACTCTAGTCTATTTACCCATTTGAAATTCCTTGCATATTGTATTATCAAGCTTCACTGGCTTAGGTAGATCTCTTACTGCTTGAATGGAGCTTACCTTGAAAATGTTATCAAAATTCACATGACACATCCTCCTATGCCATAACCAGCTTTCATCTACTTGAGCAATTAAACAACTTACATTACCAGCACTCAGGTGAAAAATATTACCTCTTGTTTTTGTACCTAAAGCAATCATATTTCCAGAGCTTCCAAGTATCCTGCATCTTCCATCTTTGAGCTGAAGATCATAACCCTTGTCCACCATCTTTCCAACACTCAACAGGTTGTGCTTTAAGCCTTCAACATAAAGGACATCATCAATGTTATGTTTACCACCAAGACAAATAGATCCTTTGCCACAGATCAAACCAACATTGTTATCTCTAAATCTTACAACCCCACCATCATATTTCTCTAGACTTACAAATTTTCTTTTGTCACTAGTCATATGATGTGAGCATCTGCTGTCAATAACCCACTCATCATTTTCTTCAATTCAAGCTACAAGAGCTTTCTCAACTTTAGCAGATTTAGTAGCCACCAAACCATTTTCCTTGATAGCAATGAAAACCCGATTCATCTTCATTTCCATTTTCTTTATCAGATTCTTCATCAGACACACCTTCTTCATCAAAATAACACTTCTTTTGAAATCTAGGTTTGTAAGGCTTAGACCTAGGAACTCTTTCAAGACACCTTGAAGCAAAATGACCTATTTTACTACAAGAGAAACATTTAATGGGAAACTTTCCTTTATACTTACCTTGTCCTCTTCCTTCTTTCTTCATAGTCAATGCTTCCAGCTCTTCAACCTCTCTTTCTTCTTCTTCAAGTTGTTTAATCTCTTCCTCATACTTGAATGTTTTTCTAGAACTTTCTCCTAGATCATATCTTTGCATGTTTCTTCCAGATACAAAATCCTTAAACATAGATTCAGTCTTAGGGGCAGAATCACCAAATTCACTTAACTCAAAGGCAACAAGTTTACCAATCAGCATATCCCTTGTCACATTTGTTACTGATCTGAAATCTTCAATAGAATGAGCCTTTGACTTGTAAGAGGGAGGCAATGATCTGAGCACTTTAGCTACAATTTCTTTTTAATCCAGAATACCACCGACACATCTAATACCCATCACAATTTCATTTACTCTTTGCATAAAAGAAGGAATATTTTCATCTTCACTCATCTTCAAATTTTCATACTTTCCTTTCAAACTTTGTAGCTTAGCAACCTTCACATGTACATCTCCTTCATACAAAGTCTCCAGCTTCATCCAAATCTCATGAGCTATCTTCAAACCTATCACATTTTTCATTTCTGAATCCGTCAGAGCACTCAAACAAGGCTTCAATAGCCATGATATTAGTCTCAGCTTCTTTAATCTCATCAGGAGTGGAGGGACCATTCTGAGGAATAGTATATCTGTTCTTTGTAATTTTCCAGAAGGATTCACCAATGCACCTCAAATGACACTCCATTTTGGCTATCCATAGAGATTAGTTTGTTCCATCAAATGTAGGGTTGTCCTTCTTGTATGATGCCATCTCGGATCACCTCAAGCTTTTAAACTTCTTTAGAGGAACCTGCTCTGATACCAATTGTTGGAAAAACAAGGACAAACAACTAAGAGGGGGGGTTAATCAATTGTCACAAATTATTTAAAATTTTCAAACTTAACTTAACTTAATCTCAGATACGATGCATGAAGAATAAACCATAAACAATCAACACGTCAGAAATACAAAGAACACCAAGATATTTACATGGAAACCCTATTAGGGGAAAAACCACAGTGGATGTTAGTCCACAATATTATACCCTGTTAAAAGTATAAAGAAGAATAATGGGAATGCACATACATTCAGGCACACTTCCTAGAGCTCACTACTCAAATACAAGAGGGATCACTACCCAAAGAAGAGAAATATGGATTAGACCTGCAGGGTATGAACTGAGAAAATAACTTCTCCAAAAGCTTGATTACAATTCTAGTTAAGCACATAAATACTTCTTCACACTTCACTCAAACTTCTTCACACTCTTCTATGGAATTTAATGATTAGATAATTATTCACACATTTTCTCATCCTCTGCTCTCACACACTTATGCACACACTACACTTTGTTCAAATAATCGCTCTTATATATCTACAAGATGAATTTCATCAACAACTTCGTCGACTAAAAGAAATATGAAAATATAAAACATATATGCAATGTCGGCCCTAATTTACAATTAAATTTTTAATGTGAATCAAACACCTCAGCCAATATTATGTTGTGGCCCAAAACAACATCCTCGAGTGTGCCAAACATTCAAATTTTAATCTCCAAGGATCCACAACATGTTACAACCACCATGT
This sequence comes from Sequoia sempervirens, assembly GCA_007258455.2. Lineage (NCBI taxonomy): Eukaryota > Viridiplantae > Streptophyta > Pinopsida > Cupressales > Cupressaceae > Sequoia > Sequoia sempervirens. The sequence continues at coordinate 17,576,845 of VDFB02058242.1, read as the reverse complement.
TGGCCAAGAACATGAAAACCCAAACACACATGAGAAAAATCTTTGACCACAAACACACCGATCAATGTGGACATGAAAAAAAGATAGAGAATGATCTAGAAGCATCCACAAGCAATAAGAACCAACAGAGAAACATCCACATCAACTGAAATTACTAGAATCACATCAAATTCACTTAGGAATACTAACTGAAACCACAAAAAACCTATCAGAACACAACTATTCATAACACGATCAAAACTTCACGCAAACCCCTAAAAATTCTGGTGGATAAACTAGATACTCTCAACAATAAACCCTTTAGTCCACAACAATTGATCATCAACGTACTAAGCAAGACACCTTCCACTAGCAACTTGCAACACTTTCTTTAACAATTTTCTCAATATCCCCAACATATACAACCTTCAATACATCAATGCTAATAGTGTTGACATCAATGACAACCACATATCAACAACACAACCACAACATCCAACACAACTTAGACCTGGTCCACAACATGTTGGATGGCCAGTCGAAGCCTTATTCGTAGGATTTTTCTTTTTATCCTTTTTTTTCCTTTTTTGTCTTTGATGGTGTATGTTGGTGATCTAGTTATGGCTTCATATATCATCCACACGTGTGTTCCTTTGTGCTTATGTTGTTTTGTCATAGGATCTTGTTCCTAGGGGCTTGGCCACCCTCTTGATTATAGTCATCCTATCTTACTAACATTTGTGCATTTGAACCCCTCTTGATTGTGTGGTTGGCTACTTTAGTGTGAGTTTGAAGAAATTTCATCCTCTCACTAAAGTGGGGGCTAAATGTAGCATAGAAAAATGCATACCCTTACATTTTCACACTTGTTTGGGCCGACCTTGCTTTATTTATCCTTATTTATGTCTTAATTGGTCCTATTTTTCATCCAAAAGCCTAATAAATTATATCTTTTTATGGTTAATCCCAAAAAACATCAAAGGGTAAATGATAATTTAATGATTCTAGTTGTGTGTACTTGATTTTTGGATTAGGAGTAAGATGCCTCCTAGGGCATCTTTGTCCCCCAAAGGTCTTGGGACCCTCTTTTCAAAGGCACCTTAATTGGATCCCTTTTTGGAGTTTGTGCCCCAAGTTTCATGCCTCGGGACTAAGATACCACCTAGGGCATCTTAGTCACCCTTATGTTTTTGTTGGGATTTAATTTCAAATCTTGGTGGGATTTAGCCTCCTTTAATTAATGAATTCATATGTCGACTTATTGTGGTGTAATTTTGGGATATTAAGCATGGATGAGTATAAATACAAGGTTCTTTTATTCATTTTCATAACAAGTATTTTGTGAGAGCATTCCTAATAAAATAATTGAGTTCACAAGAGCATTCAAGAGAAATTCATCAAACATTTGGAGCCATCATCAAGATTCAAGCATCATGTCAAAGATATTATTGCATCATGTGTTTTTTTGAGCTGACATTTGTGATGTAGGGTTTTGATTCAAGCAAGCAATTCAAATCAAGATCTATCAAGCATTCCTTTGATTCAAGATCTACATTCAAGCTAGCCACTTCACACAAGTTTCTAGATTTCATAACAAGGGTTTGGTGAGTTGCAACATAACACTTTGTTCATTCATCATTTGCCTCCTTTATTTCATTTCATTCCAAGGTTTAATTACCAACAAGGGGTTTCACCAAGGAAAACCCCCATTTACTAATAATCAACAAGTTTTCCCTCTCTTGTGTGTTTATGTTTGAAGATTTAGGTTGAAGATCATTTCAAGTGCAAAGTTGCATTGCAAAGTTGTCATCTTCATGAAAACTCACCTACAGGCTAGATCTGGAAGTTTCATAACTTGAGATCAAAGAAGAAGGAAGTGCAAGCATTGAGCCTCAAGATCAAATTTTAAAGGTGCAAAAATTTATATCAAGACTAAGTCAGAAGTAAGGTCCTCTTAGTCCTTCAAGTGGTATTTTGTAGAGATTCTTTTAGATTCTATTCCGACATCTGAAGATTTCACATTTTCCTTAAAAAATAGTAGCGAGAATAAGACAACAGTAAGGGCATCTTAACCCTCCTTGGCATATTTTGACAACATTTTTTCATTTCTAGAATTGTCATCACATTTCCAGGCTTCTCAAGTACACATACCCTAACTTACTGTTGCTTAATTTCATCATTTGCATTCATTAATTTACTTGCAATATTAGGTTTTGTAAGTTGAATGTTAAGTTGTCTTTCCAAGCTTTTGTTTGGTGGTGAACCCCTCAAAGCTTAAAGAACCCCCTCCTAGGTCTTCCTTGTTGAGAATTGACTCACCTTCAAGTTGATAGTCAATCCAATTTGGGATCCTAGGGAATATTTGAATGAAAATTGGAGAAGTGTGGTGTTCTATGACCTAGGCCATAAAGCATCCCTATTTCCCCTATTATTCACTAAATTAGAAAAAAATGTACATATATACAAAATTATATATTTTTTAGACATTTTTTGTTCCTTAGATCATCTCAAGATGCAAGAGAAGAGTATATTGAGCTTTTAGAAAACCTACATGCAAATTTGATTAGCCCTTCAAATCTTCTAAATATAGAAACTATAAAAGATCTATCTTAGCAAGTTTATGCCCTAATACCATGTTATAATTGAAAGGTTGAAAATTGTATTCTTTTCTAGGGTTTAGGACCTATAATGACAATCTTCACTCTCTCTCATTCAAGAACAAACCCTAGAGATCTCAATGCAAAGGAGAAAGAGATCTTACAATAGGGTTGTCCTAGGGGTTGAATGTAAACTAATGAGGGGTTCACCACCAAGTTGAGACTTTGAAAGAAAAATGCAATGTAAGGTGTAATGATGAATCCTAATATGATGCAAACTCTAAATGACCTAGAAATGCAAATGAGACAAAATAGGAAGATACAAAATAGAATGTGTGCACCTGAGAATCTAGAGATGATTGGAAGAAGGTATGAAACACTAGAAATTATGTGTTTAATGATGACTAGGACTCATTCGCCAAGCTGGGCGAATCAGTCCAAAATCTAGATTTCTGTGCGAGAACAAGAATCTGCCAAATGGATACCCGAATCTGCGAAAACCCGATTTTTTACCAAAACTGGGAATCATTCGCCAGAAGTGGAGAATCAATCCAGTTAAGGTTTTTTGGAACTTCAAAGTCTAAATATACTCTTCTTAGTCTGCTCAATTTGCTTCTTCAAGTTTCTGGATCTGAATCTTTGTAAATCAACTTGTAGGTGTTCTCCAATGTTCTCCAATGCTTAATAACAACTTTGACAACTTTGGGCACTTAGACAATTTTCTCCAACCTTTCTCTTCAATGTTTCTTCAATCTAAACCTGCAAATAACACATTAAAGAGAGGTAAAAATGTTGTTTTGTTAGTGGATAGGGGTTTGCCTTGGCCAAACCCTGTTTTGGTAATCAAACCTTGAAATAGAATGAAATAGGAATGGAGAATGATGAATGAACAAGATATGATGTTGCAACTCACCAAACCTTATCAATGAAGTGTTACAAACATGTATGCAATCGCTCCAATGGATGTAGATCTTGAATGGAATGCTAGCTTGAATCATGAAACCCTAAATCACAATTGTTATCTCCAAAACAAACATGATGCATGGAGACTTTGAGATGATGCTTGATACTTGAATAATGCTCTAAACTACTTGATAATCTACCCTTGAATGCTCTTGAATGCTCTTGAATGTGCTTGTGAACTAAAAATTGGTATGAGGATGAATACTTGAATGCTTGGGGTGAAAATGAGTGAAATAAACTTGTATTTATACTCAATTATGCAAAAATTCCCAAAATTACAACACTACAAGCCGACATCAAATCTAGGAGGATAAAAGCTTAACAAATTTTGAATTAATTTTAATTTTGGGCCACATGGGACTCATTTGCCCAAGGTGGTGAATGAGTCCCATTAAGCATGATTTTTGGGACCATTTTTAAAAATGCTTTAAAAGGTGTGAAACCAGGCACCCAAATACCTAGGTGGGACTCATTCACCCAAGGTGACGAATGAGTCCCAGATCACTAAATCTGGGCCACACAAGCTGAAAACACATGAATTATGATTGGATGTTGACTTGTGTCGGGATTATCCTCAAAAATATGCATTAAATGAGGCTTTTGGATGTAAAGTATGGCCAATTAAAGCATAATAAAGCCCAATTATTAATGGCAACCCTCAAAAAGTGTGAAAGTGTGTTACAACACTTTACAACATTTCAAATAAGGAAAGATTAAGGTTTATTTTGATTAAAAAGAGGTTTACTAGGTTTAGTTAATTGATAAAACCTTAGGAAAGTGTGAAAGTGTGTTACAACACTTCACAACACTTTAGCAAGGTACCATTTAAATTCATTAGTTCACAAGAACCCAAGACCTAATGTGAATGTGTCAAACACATTACAACACTAAATAAAGGCATCATTAGGATCACTTCTGCAAGGAGGGCCCAAACAAGTTTGAAAATGTCCTTGACGACATTTTTCAACACTACAATAATTTATAAATAGATGTATATGTCAAATATAGTGCTATAAAATATATTATATTAAGTTAAACTAAAACTAAATTACCAAAAATAGTTAAGTCTCTAGAAAACTAAAAGATCTCCCAATGCTTGTTTTGTTATTCAATTGAAAGGAAAGAGAGCTAAAAACATAGTCGTATAGTTTAAAAATCCAATAAGGATGACAAAAATACATAGAATCAAAGATTAAAGGATTTCTTACCAAAGTTTTCAAATTTTTGAGGATAAGAAAAACATGCAATCCCATAGATTGTGCAATTCATTATCATATCCTAACTCAAGTAATTAAAAATAATTTATCTAAGTAAGCTTAAATAATATGTGTAGTACCAAACATAGCATGAATATATTTAAAGTAATAAATATTACACTATTGGCATGGTACAATTTAGTGATTTTTTTAGTGGCTAATATTTTCCAATTGGTTAATAGTTGAAATTTGGGAATCCAAAATTGGCTAACATTTCGAGCTATAACGTGACGTGAATCGCCACATTTTTACAAAATTTTATTATAGTCTTATTTAATTCGCCAAAGAATTTATTTTATTAAAAGATTTAACTCAAAAATTTACCACAATATTCGATACATGATTAGATCAAATTCGCCTAAATTTTATAAATTACAGTAGAAATCTATATTAATTCACCAATAGTATATCATAATTATTAGTTTCTTTAAGACCATATTTCTAATCTTTAATTTTCACCCTTAATTTACAATAAAATCTAATGGCCCTTGTATTCCATGAGGTAAAATGTACCCACAATTTGTAATGCTCATGGGGCCCACCATTTTGGGTCTCATGAGTATTATAGAGTGTGGGTACATTTTACCTCACATAGTACATCGTGAGTCGTTAGATAAATGATCTAAAAGAATTTTTGAGCCCTATGAAAATTACAAATCATGGATACATTTTACCTTGCAGAACATAATGAGAGCCATTATATTAAATTTTAAACAATGGTGGCAAGTAAATATTATAGTCGACCCCTTAAACCCATCAATAATTTCCACCTTGAGGCCCCTACTTTTCCACAACTTAATGCATTTTCCTATTATTTTTCAAGATTCACCAAAACTTTCTATAAAATTTTAGTGATGTAAAAAAATCGCCAATGAAATTAATATTTTTTTTAAAAGGAAATATTTGCATATATAAATTATTTTTTTTCCTAAAAAATGAAAGATTCGCTAGAATTTTATTTCTTTTTTTGAGGGGGGTTTCTTAAAGTTATCAATGGTAAAATTGCTTTTACGAGAAATTATAATCATTTGGGATATATGATCTTCTTTCAAGGAGATGTAGATCACGTTCTTGGAACTTTATTCTTAATAATATATTGATCATGTCATTAGAACTTTGGAGGTGGTTTATGATAATCTAATTAATGAGTGGTGTAATCATTTTTCACGTGAGTTTTTTGTTATTATGATGTTAGATTAGAATTTTTGTAGCATGAGATGATTGATTATACACCTATTTTATATTTGGATGAGGCTAGGAGATATCTTGTTCTTGGAGATTATGTGTTGATATTGTTACTCTTCGATGACAATTCAACGGGAATATTGATGAGTCTATACTTGGGTTGGATGTGAGTTCAACATGGATTTGTTAAGAAGATTCTTTTTGTAGAGATTCATTCTATATTGATGTATCCTAGAGGAACAATCTCATTTCCCACTCTTTGTCCTCTTAGAAATGAATAATCTAATAGGTATTTCCCACCTTGTTTTTAAAAAAAAATTATTTTGTGCTTTATTTTCTTATAAATGAGCCTTAATCTATGGATGTTAGTTTTGGAGGGCTTACTTGAGAATTATTTGGCGTAGGCTATTTTCCCTTTATATTATGATGGGAATAAACCTTGAGCTACGAATGCTAGTTCTAGATAGATTGTTTGAGGAGAATAGAGAATTTTTTTCGGCTTCTTACATCAATTATCAAAATGAATCATAATTATTTGATCTTCCTTCAATTTGAGAGGTTTACATCCTAGTTGGTCTATGGTTTGGTGTTGATAAACATTTTCTATTTGGGGTTTTGTGAAGGAAATCTTTCAATGTCACAATTTGATCACTTAGAGGTATTGAAAGAATTACATGCTAAATTATTTTGATTTTCACATGATCTCTATGGTCTTATGTTTCTTTTTAGATATTTTTATTCGCATGACATTATAGTTGAGTTTTGTATGGTATTTTTTGATCAACATGTTTGTGGTCATGTGTTATTGTATTTCATTATTTTTTTTAATAACAATGTGGAGGCTCTTTAATCTCATTAATTTGTTAACTTTATAGAACTTGGGTGAGCTATGGAGACTAATGATAAGAGTTGTGTTGTAGTAGTTTTATTTGCAATTTTTTCATATTATTATGGATGTTCCTTAGTACTACATGATTTTCATGATATTGGATACACCTTTTGTGTGAGTGGTATTGGTAGAATTCTTTGATGCCTTGACTGATTCTAGATTCGATATTACCCATGTGTGGGGGCTTCAGGCTATATATGTGTCCTTTGTTGGATGTTTTCATTATATTTTCTTTAGGGTCATCATAACTTCTTTATGAAAAATAAGTATATAAATAGACTTATGATCAAGTTTTATATAAGATCTGATGTGTTGACGGTATAAGGTTTGTAAACTTATTATGACACGCATACCTTGGTTTTGAGGTATAGTTAGTTGGATGTGTTAACAACTAGTTGTGGTTGTTATTCTAGCTATGGTGATTAGTCGTTGATAGATACTCATGCCTATTTTTATTTGATTATTTTTGGTGTTTGGATATTTAGTTGAGGAAGGATTTACGATTGTATGTGACAATTAATATGACATTTCTCTTTAGATTTAATCTTATCTTTTGCGCACTAGTAGGAAGGAGAATGAGAGGATTCTTTTCTAAGATGATCATCTTGTTATTATTCTAGGTATCTTCATGAAGCACATGGAGCACTTGGATATTGACAATCCATGTTTACTATAAGGATTGTTTCATTGATAATTGAGTTTTCTTTTGACTCCTTATGTTATGTATACAACAAGTAGGAATTTTTTTTGAAGGTATGTTATTCACCTTGCATAATTTTTCTAATTTAAAATTAGCATTATTTATGGTGTACCTAAGAATTTAGGGTTGCATACATGAAATTCATTAGACAATTTTGGAGAGACTTTGTTGTATTAACATTGAGATAAATATTTAATATGGGTTACACATTGGAAAACATTTAATATTAAAAAAATAAGTATCAAAAAGTAAATTAGGGGGGCATGATGTGTAAGCTCATGGTATTAGAATATCATTTTATGTATACCATTTGGTGATTTTTTGCAAGCTTGTTTATATAAAATAAAGTGCATTAGTAGTTGTTGAGGTTGGATATAATATTCTTTGTCTTATTGGTTGAGGTTGATTGAGGACTTCTATAAGTGCATATTTTAAACATGTCATGTGATGTGTAGTTGCATGGTTACCCAATATCCATGGACACATGGAGGATTCATTAGAGGAGCTTGATATTATATGTGTATCCCTGGAGACTCTATAAGTGTTGTAATGTTTTATTATTAAATAATACATTGAGAGTGGATAGTTTTGGAGACTACATTTTGGGTAAGTGCATTGAAATCAAGGATAAATTAGTGGTTAGCCTTGATATTTTTAGTAAAATGCACTCATGTTATGAAAAACATAACACATATATGTATGCATTTTTTATTCTTTTAAGTCAATATTTTTATGATCGTACCCTTTTAGGCTTCAATTTCTAATCCTAAGGGTTGGACATCTCTTGTGGCTCCTAAATTTATGTTTTTAACATAAAAAAAATAAAATTCATAGTTTAGCTTCATTAGGTTTATATGTTTTGCAACAAAGTTTTATAAAACCACCACCAAAATAAAGAGTTACTTCTTAGCTTTCTATCAATACAATATTTTAATTTTTTTGAACAAGTTAAGATATTTATTTTTATTTTATTTGAACAATCTCTTTATATTCCTCTAGTAGATGTATTGATTCTTTTAGTAAAATTTTACCACTTATACACATTTCAAAAAAAAATTGTTCCAAACTTTATTATATACATATTCAAAAAATAAAATTTATATTTTCAATTAATTTTATGTAATAATGTGGCATGCATGCTTAGTGATGTAATTTTTAAGATGTATCCACTATGAAAAATCACCAAAAAATATATTAAATAAAAAATATAAAAGAAGATACAACTTGTGGTAATCATTTTTAACTATATTTTCATTAGTTTATTTTTGAAAATACCTAATGTAGCAAAAAAATATAGGGTGCACACTAGACACTAAGTTATATTTTAGTGATAAAAATAGGAACACTTTTGTGTGTGCTTAGAATTTCAGCCTCTTAACCTTAACCATTTTCAAATATATTTAGTGGTTTAGAAATTATCTTTAGAGTATTATAATTCTTGTTCTTATCATATCTTTAAATTTTGAGTGTAAACATCTCAAATTACTTGTCAAAGTTTAGGACTAGGTAATTTAAAATAAAGTGATCACTTTGACCCCCTTTTGGGCCCCCACTTCCATGCACTTACAATTTTTCTCTCATGAGACTTTTTTTAGGATATATCTTATATTGAATCTTGATGGTATATTTTTCTATTAGTTTGAATTATGTATTTTGAATACTCATTTGTACATTTTTCTCTCATGGCTTTATGTGGAAGTAGTGTATTATGTTTGCAAATTTATTTTCATATGATTTTCCTCTTGATATTACTCCTCTATCAAGAATCAATCACCACTCATAAAATATTCTATAATTTTTTTCTTTTATTATCCTTTATAAATTATATAGTGTGTAATTTCTTCAAGGAAAAGTGAGGTATACAATGCCACCTTTAAGTCTCTTGTTAACTCTACCTCCTCTCAATCCTTAATAATCTTGTTATTATATTTCAAAAGGTTCAATATCTCTAAGCTAATATTTCTCAATGTGTAATAATTTTTAATTTTCATTAGTGTATTATCTACAATCATGCTCTAAATTTTTGATCCCCAACATTCTTATATTTCCAAATGTGTAGGGTTAAGATTCATTCTAGACAATTGGAGGGCATGCACACAATCATGTACAATAGTTTGATAGTGAATTTATATTTGACTACATGTCTTCACCATATCTTTCCTTTCACCTTTATATTTACCTATTATTTACTTTTATTTTATGATGAGCCCATAAAATATTAGTGATTAAAATTATCAATGTTGATGATGGTATTTTACATTTCTATATACCACAATCAATATTAAATGCTACATATTACTAAAATGAGTTTACAATTTATAATACTACTATAATAATATATAGTTACCAATGAGGGTGCATTAGGGATTATATAATCAAGTGAATCTTCTTGATACTGACCATATAGATTGATAGATTATTTTCTCTCATGGATAAGATCATAGAGTCTAATGAGTCAATTAGTGTGCCTAATCTCAACAAGTTAAAATGGGTACCTTTCTAGATTATGATAGTCTAAAAACAGTGATGATAATTTCCTTAGTACCAAAAATGTAACATGACTATCATAAATGTAGGAGATTGCAACTCCTTCCCATGATCCTCAACCTGCAACAACAAACCACCCTCATAGATACATGAGAGAAGCACAAAGATATTCTTTCAAGATGATAAAATATATAATTTACAGGCCTTTTAAAGGCATGAAAAATGAAATGGGTGAAAAAATACCCGATACGGGAAAACTACCTAAATAGTTATCCCTATGTTAAAACTTAACAATAACACCCCCCCTTAAGTGTAAAATTAGGGATATTATTGTGAAAAATGAAATGCAAGATGGGTCCCAGCTACAAGGCCATGTTAGGTAGTGGTACAGGAGCACCACTGAATAAATTTGGTCAATTCAAGAAGATAATGTGTAGGCTTTAGAATTTTGAGGTGGTAGGCATAAAATAAGGCCTTGAGACCATTTTATTATGTAATTAGTCATTATTGTGTCATGTTTAGGTGTCTAGGTGGTTTGGCTTTCAAATTGTGGAAAAAGGTGAAAAGTTGCAATTGTGCAAAAGGCAAACTTTGAAAAGTTGTAAAATTACCTTTTAGGGAAGGCAAATGATCATGTCTTTTCAAAATCAGTTTGTGGAAGTTGTAGCAGTTATGTTTTGGTGGGAAATAGCTTAAATAGTATGTAGAACTTGAGATGGAGGTTGTTGAAACATTTTTGAAGATCAAAGCATCAATATTACTCTAATTTTATCCATTTTCCTTTATTTCTAGAAGTTAGCAGCAAATGTACAGTCTGTACATCAATTAATTCACTTTAAATTATGGTGGACTGAATAGGATATTGTTTTACCTTTCTTTTGAATCCATTTAGAAGGTTTTCTATTGAGTTTTGTGCATTTTATCACCTAATTACTAAGATTGATCTAAACACACAAATTTAAGGCTTGAAAGTCTTTTTAAGATGAAGAACTGACCCATTCCTCATACTATGATCACTATGGCTTGAGGAATGGGTCTGCACCTTCATTGAATAAGTGTGGAAATGTTGTGAGTGTGCAGGGGAGGCCAAAAAATGTGTTGGACATGAAGCCCTAGTATGGAAACTTGAGGTTTCCCATTGAATTTAAGAGGTTTTGTGAAGAAAATGTCTGTAAATTATTAGGGAAGCATTGTTGAATGGTGTATTTAGTGTGTGTAGACCCATTTTCTCCTAATTAAAGTGGTTTCAAGAGAGATTGAGGGTTAGAAGTTGGGTTTTCAATAAAACCCTAGGTTTTAGGAGAATAAAAAGGGTTTAGTGGTTTGGCACTTGGTTGAATGGTTTTCCAAAAACAAATTTTGGATTCTTGGGTTATGACATGTGTAGATTGTTTCCCCAAGGAGTTTGGTAGATTTGGAGAATTATTTAGGCAAGGTCCTTTGTAGAAGAGGCCTAATTTGAGGCCTAGTTGGCGTAGAAATCAGATTTCAATCAATTTGTTGCAAAGTAACCTATTGTGGCCATTAGATATGTTGTTGAGTGTTTTTATGGGTGTTTGAAACCCTAATGGTCCTAGTCTAAAAGGAACCTTTTGAAGAGTTATACTCGATTGAGTGAATGGGCAAGGGTACAAGAGATAGAGTGTAATTGATGTGATAGTGAGAAACAAAGAACTTGGTGACCTAATAAGTGTTGATGTTGTTTGAGTTTGTGTTGGAAAAGTGTTGCAGGACCTCCCCTGATTGAATCAAGTGGTATCAGAGCAAAGGTACCAAGTCTTTGTGGAGAAAATTTGTAGATTGTGAAAGAGTGATTGGAACGTGAAGAGGCAAGATTGTGAAAATGCCTCCAAAAGGAAAGAATACAACTAAGGAGATGAATGAATTAAAGAGTCAGTACATAAGAGATATCAGATAACTGAAAGAGAGATTGATAGCCTTAGAAACGAATAAGAGAAGAGAAGCATTTGAAAGCAGTGAGTCAAAAGATGAAGACGATGAAGAGTTTGAAGATGTTTATGAAGAACTTGATCTAGAAGATCACAGAATGGCCAAGTTGTTGAAGGAAGTTAAAAGTGATAAGTACAACATGAAAATAGATGTGCAAAAGTTTGGTGGAAATTTGAATGAAGAGGAATTGTTAGATTGGATATCTTCTTTGGACAACTACTTTGAATGTGGAGATTCCTGAGGAGTAGAGAGTCAAGATTGCAAAAACAATGCTTAAGGGTCATGCAATTGTATGGTGGGATTATCTACAATCAGAAAGAAGGAAACAAGGTAAGTCCAAGATTGTGGTATGGGACAAGATGGTAGCTAAGTTAAAAGGTAAGTTTCTCCCTTCAAATTATTCAATTCAAATGTTTAAGAGATTGCAAAGTTTAAGGAAAAAGGAAATGTATGTAAAGGAATACATTGAATAATTTTATAGATTGAGTATGAGATCTAACCACAATGAAAATGAAGATGAGAAGATAGCTAGGTACTTGGGTGGCTTGAGAATGAATATACAGGATGAGTTGGCTTTGAAAAATCCTCAGAGCGTGGAGGAATGTTATCAAATGACATTGAAGGCTGAAGATAAAGTAAAAAGAAGACAAGAGAAAATAGTAAGAGGAAGAGGCGACACAATGACAAGAAGAGGAACTTTCTCTACTCCAATACAAGCAACTGAAAAATCAAGAAGAACCAAGCCAAAGAGATGAATAAGTTGCAGACTTTAGAGGGGGATATAGAGGCACAAGGGGCAGATTTGGAGGTAGAAGGAATTCAAACACTTTTGTTGGTAGATGTTATCATTTTCAAGAGTATGGTCATCCTACTTGGAAGTGCCCTGAGAAGATTGGTTCAACTTCAAGTGAAGGAGAAAGGAAACCTGGCAAAGATGAAGCTGAAAGTAGTTCAAGTTCCAATAGATTGGTTGCTACTCCTGAAGTTGGAGAGATGTTGATGATGAAGAAGCAAGTTTTGAAGACCACAAAGGAGAGAGAGATGCTTCAAAGAAGATCATTGTTTAGGACAACCTGCAGATGTAAAAACAAGGTATGCAAAGTGATTGTTGATTCAAGTTGTACTGATAACATTGTGTCTAGTGAGATGGTGGAAAAATTGCATTTGCATAAAGTACCTAGGGAAAGGCCATATAAGGTATCATGGGTTAGTGATAATCAGTCTTTGGTGGTGAGTGAACAAGCAAGAGTTGAGTTTTAGATTGGACAGTATAGAGATGAAGTACTATGTGATATAATACCCATGAATTGTTTCCATATGTTATTGGGAAGGCCCTAGAAGTTTGACATGTCAACCTTGTACAATGGAAGGAAAAACACATACATCATTGAAAAGGATGGGAGAGAGTTTATTTAAACTCCATTGGTTGAGGAGATGAAAGAACATGGTGAAATTATTGTGCTAGGGAGAAAGGAATATGTAAATCTTGATGAAGGAAATGATAAAGAGTTGGTAGCTAGTGTAAAGCATGACATAGGACAATAGACACAAGAAGTGAAGGTGGTTTTCAATCATTTGTGAGAAAAAATGCTTTTGTGTGGAGAAAGAAAGTTGAAGGTAACGAGTTTCAGATTGATAAAGTGGAGAGTAAGATTGAGGATTCTTTGGAAAGGCATGTAAAGAGTTATTCCATCATGGTTGGGATAGTTAAGTGCCCTATAATAGGGAAAGAAGAAAAAATATAGTCAAAGGATGATACAATAGAGGTTAATGAGGTTGGTAAGACAGTGAAAGAGAGGATAGTGGTTTATGAAGGTAATAATACAATAAATCATGATGATGATGTGATAGAAGATAGTAAAGTTGCTGGTACAGAGAAGTGGCAATCAAAGGATGTCAATACAAGAGTTTATAAGGATGAAAAGATAGTGGAAAAGAAGGAAAAGGTTGGTGATGAAATTAGGACAATGGAAATGGCAGTGGTAGGTCTGATAGAGACTAGTAAATGTAAAGGTATAGTGGACAGTGGTAAAGATGCAAGTGGAAAGAGCATTGGACAGAGGATGGAGCAAGAAGTTAAAGGTAAAGTGATGAAAGTTGAAAAGGGAATGAGTGCAGATGTAAAGGGAAGTGTAATGTTAGTATTTGATGATCGAAGAGTGGAAAAGCACCCCAAAGAATAGGAAAGATATATGAAGAAAGGAACAAATGAAGACAAAGTCAGGAATGTCAAGGACAAAGTAGAATCCAAACAAAGTGAACTTGAGGACAGAGATCAACAAGGTCAGAGAAACAAAGGAGAGAAAGTTATGGCATCTTTTCCAAGAGGCTTGGAAAATTTTCAAATTGGGGTGTATGGTGCAGGAGCACCACTGAATAATTTTCGTCAATTCAAGAAGATAATGTGTAGGATTTAGAATTTTGAGGTGGTAGGCATAAAATAAGGTCTTGAGACCATTTTATTATGTAATTAGTCATTATTGTGTCATGTTTAGGTGTCTAGGAGGTTTGGTTTTCAAATTGTGGAAAAAGGTGAAAAGTTGCAATTGTGCAAAAGGCAAAATTTGAAAAGTTGTAAAATTGCCTTTTAAGGAAGGAAAACGGTCATGTATTTTGAAAATCAATTTGTGGAAGTTGTAGCAGTTGTGTTTTGGTGGGAAATAACTTAAATAGTATGTAGAACTCGAGATGGAGGTTCTTGAAACATTTTTGAAGATCAAAGCATCAATATTACTCTGTTTTTCTCCATTTTCCTTTATTTCCATAAGTCAGTAGCAACTCTATAGTCTGTACATCACTTAACTCACTCTAAATTGTGGTGGATTGAATAGGATATTTTTTTACCTTTCTTTTGAATCCATTTAGAAGGTTTTATATTGGGTTTTATGTATTTTATCACCTAATTACTAAGACTAGCCTGAACACACAAATTTAAGGCTTGAAAGTCTTTTTAAGATAAATAACTAACTCATTCCTCATACTGTGATCATTGTGGCTTTAGGAATGGGTTTTCACCTTCATTGAATAAGTGTGGAAATGTTGTGAGTGTGTAGGGGAGGCTAGAAAACGTGTTGGGCATGAAGCCCTAGTGTGGAAACGTGTTGGGCATGAAGCCCTAGTGTGGAAACTTGAGGTTTCCCATTGAATTCAAGAGGTTTTGTGAAGACGATGTATGTAAATTCTTAGGATAGAATTATTGAATGGTGTATTTAGTGTGTGCAGAACTATTTGGTCCTGATTGAAGTGGTTTCAAGAGAGATTGAGGGTAAGAAGTTGGGTTTTCAATAAAACCCTAAGTTTTAGGAGAATAAAGAGGGTTTAGTAGTTTGGCACTTGGTTGAATGGTTTTCTGGAAACAAATTGTGGATTCTTGGGTTATGACATGTGTAGATTTCTTCCCCAAGGAGTTTGGTAGATTTGGAGAAGTATTTAGGCAAGGTCCTTTGTAGAAGAGGCCTAATTTGAGGCCTAGTTGGCATAGAAATTATATTTTTAATAATTTGTTGTAAAGTAGCCTATTGTGGTCATTATATATGTTGTTGAGTGTTATGATGGGTGTTTGAAACCCTAATGGTCTTGGTCTGAAAGGAACCCTTTGAAGAGTTATATCCGATTGAGTGAATGGGCAAGGGTATAAGAGATAGAGTGTAATTGATGTGATAGTGAGAAATTGAAAACTTGATGACCTAATAAGTGTTGATGTTTTTGAGTTTTTGTTGGAAAATTGTTGTAGGACCTCTCCTAATTGCATCATGTACCCATGCACAACTACCAATGCAATCTCTCACAACTGGAGAAAAGGAGAAAACTCTCCTCTAGGAGAGAAAAAAATAGTTGAAAAGGTGAAAGCTGAAAAGGTGAAAGGATGAGGACTTTACAAGACCCCCCAAGGACAACTCCCATCACTGATCTCATAAAAATAAAAAAGGAGAGAGACTATGTATCCCCCCATAGAAAATAGTAGAAATGCTGAAGACCCCCCCATGATGAAGAAACTCCTGTGCTGATCCTGAAAGTCTAATGAATATCACATGTCTGCAAACAACATGCCCCCCTTTAGGGAGAAACAACCACTAATGCAAGAGAAACTCCAACTTAGAAACAAGAGAAGAGAGAGGAAGAATCAACATAAAAGATGCCTTTGAAAACTATCCTGATGCATCCACATAACCAAATTTCATATCATGATGAGGTGCAACCTCAACTAAAGAAGGTGGATCAACAAGACCATGTAGAAACTTTGAAGCAACAATCTCCAAAGACATAGATGGTGTGATAGTAGTGCAAATACTGTCATAAAAAAGAAGGGGTATACCCTCAAATGGATCATCCAAATCAGAAATGTGAGATTCACAAAAAAACTCTGCAAGACCTATCAAGTGACTATCCTACAAAGAATGGTTTGAAGGATAAAAAAAATCATGTTGTGTTGAAGAACCAACCTCTGAAGCAACATGAGATGTATCAACATAGGTCTGAAGTACTCCAAAGTTCAAATGACCAATATCTCCTAAGGAATTGCTATCAACACTAGCAAGAGGGGTGTGAGGCTCATAATCATCATCATCAACAAAATGAGAAAAGGCATAGAGATGAGACTCATGATCAACTTCACCAACAACAATGACTTTGTCAGTATCAGCCTCTCTACTAAAAATAAAATCTGTAGTGAACTCTATAGTCTTAGGTACCTCACCATGAGTAATCTGATAGATGGAAATGAGATTTGTGTGCAAATCAGGAATACACAGTACATCTCTGAAACAACCATCACCAATCTCAACATTTCCTATCCCCATAACATCCAAAAAATTAGTATCTCCCAACAAAATATTAGAAGTATCAATAGGATGAAGACCCAAAAAAGGATAGAGAGTAAAACCCATGTGATGAGATGCTCTTGAATCCAAAAACCATCTATCACAACCAAAATGAATTCTAGAAGTTACCAATGCATGTCCTTTACCCATGTAGAGTTTTTCTTCCTTATCTTTCATTCCACTTGCAAATACTACTTTCCCTGACTGTGTAGGTTTGGATGAAGGTGAAGGTAATGTAGATGGAGAGGTTGTAGAAGGAGTCACAAATGAGGTCAGTGGAATATTTTTCTTTTGAAGATGTGAAAGCTCATCAATCTTCTTCGTATAAAAATGGTGTTCATCATGACCTTTCTTCTTGCAATATACAAAACTCAACTTCTCCTTCTTAGGTTTATCCTCTTTTGAAGAGGTGGAGGACTTATTAGACTCTATCTTAGCCTTAGCTTTCTTCTTCCCTTTTATTTGATATGCTTGTGTAACTAATGCATGATTCATAAAGACCCCCACTAACTGGGCAAGTTGGATTACTCCCTCGTCAAATAGTCACAAAATGTCTCAAAAGAAGGCATTTCAAATGCATTGCCCAAGGAATCCATGGTGGAGTAGAAGGTAGAAGAAAAAACTACAAATAGACCTCTCAACTTAGACAAAATTAAAAGAATGGACTCCTTATCAATTTTTTCCTTCCCACATCCCGCCAATTGTGATCTCACATATTTGAACTTGACTAGGAAATCATCAATGGAAGGAAATGAATCAGGGGAAAGAGAAGTTAATTTTTCCTCTAGTTGCAAAGCACATAACTTACTGGTCTGACCAAACAAGTTTTTGAGCTCATCCCATACCTCCTTGGGTGTATTACACTCCTCAATGTGGAAAAGAAGATTGTTAGAAACATGCAAAGCTACCAGACCCATA
Organism: Sequoia sempervirens; assembly: GCA_007258455.2. Classification (NCBI taxonomy): domain Eukaryota; kingdom Viridiplantae; phylum Streptophyta; class Pinopsida; order Cupressales; family Cupressaceae; genus Sequoia; species Sequoia sempervirens. The sequence continues at coordinate 17,559,101 of VDFB02058242.1, read as the reverse complement.
GCTTCATCATACTTTCTTTTGTGAGAAAATTTTTCATACTCCCTAGTAGAAGTGGGTTGTGTATCATTTAGTGTGGACCACAAACCCTTAGATTGGAGCAACCTACACATTGTAATCTTCCAGGTATGATAGTTATTGAGCGTTAACATTTCAATTGAATCAGGAGTATCCATGACAACAATTTGCACCAAAAAAAATAAAAAATACACCAAACTACAGTGAAACCTCAAAAATAACTAATGAAGCCTCTTGAATAAATTTCACCTTTCCAAAATACTTCAGGAATCAATAATGCAAAAGGGAAAATTATGTAATTGAATTTGAAAAAATTGAGCAAATAATTGTACACCTTACTGGGCATTTTGTGGTCGGTTCCCATGCCAAATCTCCAAATCATCTTTCCAAGCACACAAGCCACCACACGGAGCACACAATCACTTCACATGTCTAGTGCGAACGTTGGAGCATATAAAGGCCAAAAAGACACTTTCGTAGCAAATGTGGTATAAATGTTCCATAAATCTTCTTTCCAGACAGGCCCACCTCCTCTTTGGTTGTGCAACAATTAGAAGCCCTAAATATTTCTGTTGAAACTTTATAAAGTATAAAGTTTGAAATTAAAAAAATGTAGTGCAACTTTCCGAAACTCCAATTGTACTGACTGATGAAGAATCACGACCTATAATTAAATCATGACACTTCAAACTGCAAATCCAACCTCTGGATAAAATTCACAGCCACCAGAATAGTTATCACAACCCTCCAAATTGAGAATCGTGTCCCTCAATTATAAAATATGTGGCCCTAATGAGGCATCACACAACCTCTAGTTAAATTATGCCTCTACCTGCAGGAAGAATCACACATATAGGGTTTTGAGTAACCCACCTATGACACCAGACTGTGCCTCTTTAGCAGAAGACTTCCATAGAAGGAAAAAATGTGCCTTCCAACAATGTGTAGGTTTTACAAATGTAGCTTGCCAATGATGGAGAAAAATGTGCCTCAACCCTAAGATTCAATAGAGTTGGCTTACTCACATAGATATGTTTCCTCCATAACCAAAAAAAGTGTCTCTCTATTTTGAATCAACCTCTCTTCAACATGAAAAATTGAGGATAATGGGAACTTTAAAGTTCAATAAATTTCAAATGCCCAAAAAAACTTTAGCAAGTAAAAAAATTGCTCGAATCTCCATAGAAGAAACTCTCCAGGAAGGTGAGCAAGAGGATGAGCTCTAATACCATGTAGGAGAAGGAACCTCCTTCCCAAGATCCTCAACCTGCAACAACAAACCACCCTCACAAATACATGAGAGAAGCACAAAGCTATTTTTCCAAATTTCCAAAGGTAATATTCAAAAAATGATATGAAATGATAAAATACATAATGTATAGGCCTTTTAAAGGCATGAAAAATGAAATGGGTGAAAAACTAACCAATACAGGAAAACTACCTAATTATCCCTATGTTAAAACTTAAAGCTAACAATAAATGCATCATTGCAATCATAACCATGAAGAAATATCAATGATAATGTATGTTCCCTTGCAATTGATTCCATATAAATGACACTTGTAATTAGAGGTAAGGAAAAATATAGCATCATGTAAAGCATAACAATAATACATGATAACAATCAACTAACATTGTGTAAATAACAAAAAATATGTAATAACTATCAATTGTAATATTTTGTGATGAGAATTTAATATGCATCATGTAATAAACAAAATACCAACACACAAACATTTAAAATGAAGGGTATGAGATTCCTCTAAATTGCTACCAATGATAATGAAATACAAGTGATAATCTATAATGATAAATTTTGTAAGAACAATGGAACATGTCATGTGAGAGATAAATACTATTGATATTGACATTTGAAATAATAAGGTAGATGTGTATCTAGTAAGGTGTACAAATTAAAGTACATAGTGTGAAGCATTTTTTCCTTGATCATTTTTATTTTTGTCTTGTACATGTTTTCGACTTTGGATTTTCCCGTGCTCGAGTAAAGTTATTGGAAAGGTGCGCAATATGCCATGTGGTGGCTGCACAACTTTCATTATTTTCCTTCCTTTTGGGAGAGAGTTGGGACACTTGTCAACTTGTCGGAGATTTCCTCAAGGAGCTATATTCATGAGCTTGAGAGTTTATGCTTGTTCGACATGTCATCTCTTTGCTACGGGAAAATTACGCTTCTTATTAAGCAATATCTTATGGGAGTTTTTCGAAGCTTGCTGGCCTTTTTCTTTTCTTGGGTTTCAAAATGGAAGCTTTGAGTCAGTTTTGTTGGATGATGTGATTGGTTGACTAGACCTTTTGCTAGGATTTTTTTAGGATTTGATCATTTATAGGAAACTATCTTTTCTAAATATCTAAAAAACATTAATGTGGTAGTTGAGAATTGATGAGCAAAGATTGATGAGACCTAACTAAAGATCTACGATCAAATGATGTGCTATCAAATGCCAACATTTGGCAGTAATTACTTCCATGTTGTGGTGGCATTTTCTTCTTTCTACAACTATAAATGAGAGGAAGGGATAGAGGAAAGTGTTGGATTCCAAGTTTCAGTTTCCTTTGCTGAGGAAAAGTTTCTTTAGTTTTCTTAGGTTATAGAACTATTTTTAGAAGTAAAAGTTGTAGAACTACTTTTCTCTGGCATGCTATATCTTTTAAAGCTCAAACTATTGTCGGATTGTCATTCAACCTCTATTTTAAAGTTCATTTAATATTTAAAGCAAAAATTATTGAGGAAATCTTTGAGATTGTGCATGTATGGCCTTTATCAATCTTTCTTTCTTTATGCTTTTGTTTTGAATGAAACACTATGTCAAGCTGAATTTCAATAGTTTAAGTGGCTGATTTCCATGTTGTATGCTTGTATAGTAGAATAATAACTTGTGAAAACTGGATTATGTCAGTGGACTTCTCTATTTTTTTGAAGGGTTGTTGTTTTGTTATATTATTTTGTATTAGGAGAGAGAGTTTATGCAATTTATGAATGTTTTTCTAGTAACCTTGGAAGTCTTTGTTTGATCAGACCTTAATGAACACTACCTGTAGAAAGATTTGAAAGTTTGCACTATGCTTATTTTTAGCCTTTGTTGTTCATTCTCTTTCCAAAAATGAAGGGTTGTGGAGTTTTGTGTCTAATTATATCACTCATAGGAAATATTAGGTTTGAAATGTTGTAAAAGGTTTGGCGCATCACCATTTTTATGTTTTATATTTACATTTCCTTCTACCATTTTCTCTAAAGCCCAAAGAAGAGCCAACTTTCTATAAAAATCCTACAGGTATTCAGTGAGGCGCAAATCAGTCCCCTAATCGTTGAATTTCCCATAAGATTGTCAGAGAGGCACAAGCTTTGATGATCAACAGTTCATTTTCTGGCACGCCTGGTGAGACACAAAGTTCTCCAAATGCTTGATTAGAAGTCAAAAATATTTCTTAAGTCAGGCTAAGGAAAGAAACTAGAAGTTTCATTCCTAGAGTCCAGACAAGAGTATCTTGAAGAGGCCATTTCCAGTAATCCTAGTTACCTACCTTGGTACCTAGGAGAAGAAGATTTACAGGTTTTGTATCACCTATAAGGAGCAATAGATTGAGAAGTAAGAGCCCAATATCCAAAGCCTTATCTAATCCACCCAGAGGCTCAACCTTCCAAATCAAAATACCTGTATACTTAATTCATAGGAATCTTTTCTCTATGGCTCATGTACCTGCCCTTGCTCCTAGAAATTTTGTAACCTGGGATAGCAGTAGTCTGCTATAACCACCCACACTCCCAGATGTATGGCTTTCCATACCCGCTAATGCCCTTAAGGCTATTCCAAAAATTTTAGGAGAAGACTTCAAAACCACCTCCGAACACCTTCAAGATATAGCAGAGGAATGTAGGGTACATAACATAGTGGAGGAAAAAATTTCCTTGAGGCTATTAGTTGTTTCTTTTAAAGGAAAGGCCCAAGATTGGTATTGATCTTTGGCCTTGAGTTCTATCATCTCTTGGAATCAGTTCAGAGAAAGGTTGTTCAAACACTTCTCAAATAAAGGAGATCATTCTTCATTGCTACATCAACTAATCACCATCAAGAGAGCTCCGCAAGAGGCCATGAGCGATTTCAATACCAGGTTTCACAAGACCTAGCAAAGGATCCCTGTGACTGCTTGACCATCGGCTGCGATGACATTTATGTTCTATTTGAAGGCTCTCAATTCAGACATCATAGTAATGATATCATCCATGGGAGCGGATATCTTTCCTGACATGTATGAGTTGGTTGTGCATGCAAAAAATAGTCTAATTGATATCGGGAAGCTTCTACCATGACCTTTGATGCTTGTATTTGTAGAAATATCTAGTGGTCTTTGGGAAGAATCTACTCCAAGAAATTTTGCTACACAACTGATGTCGGTTGCACTACAGTCTACGTACATGTGCACCTTGCTGCCCTGATAAGCACGTTGGGCTCTTCCTCTATTACAATAGACATCAATGACATGAAGAGTCTCATGCAAAATTTTGCTAACGAGTTGGTCATTATCAAATGATAGCAAGAAACACCTTTGAAGCAAACCAGGAAAGCCTATGGTAGAGGAAAGCCACCTTATCAGCAGAATACATACCAAGGATCCTATAGAGGAGGAGGTCAACAGATGACATCCACAAACCAGATAGTCCTAGTTACCATGCCGCTACAGATGGTCAAAGAAAACCAATGTAAAGAGTTAATTCTAGGCCAAAATAATTTGGCAAAAGATGAGAATGTATGGTGCTTCCCATGCAGTGATAGTCATATTCCCCAAAATTTTCTGAGGGGAAATATGCAACAAAAGATAGCAAAACAAGGAAGCAAGGGCATGGTCCCGAATGCGGAGGAATATGAGTCCTCTGAAATGGACGTCTCAGAGCACAAATGCAAGGAATGTCCTTGCAGCAAGAGCTGCATATTGTGCTTGACCAAGTGTTATTTTCATGGATGGAAGAAGAAGATGCAGTGTTCACAAATGAAGCTCCGATGACCAGTACTCCACAAGTATAGTCTGATTACAACACAAGATCTAAAAGAAGTTTGATAGGAGAATACACGCAACAAGCTTTACCACGTCCTTAGCCATGACAACCATCGCCACAAGAAAAGTAGGCTCCATTTCCCACCATCCGACCTACTCTACAGTTGCATAATCAGTCATTTCCAGAGAAAGAGATGAACAAGGCACCAAGCCTAGTCATGAAAGAATGTTTTCTTCCAAAAGCTAGAGAAACACCACCGTTCAATCCCAAGATCCAACTAGTCAAAACGCTCAATGTGGTGGAACAATTAAAGAAGGCACCTACCAATATATCTCTTTGGGATGTCATATCTATCCCCAAACAAAAGACATTTCTTTGGGAAGCATTAAAGAAAGAATAACAAATTCCCCGAATGGACACGACTTCATCATGTGGTCAAAACGGAGACAAAGGATCTGCATCAACCCCTCAAGCTCTGAAAGCAATAGCTTATGCGAACGATGTGGACAATGCAAAAGAGAAAGAGCTAAGCAAGCCAAAGCCCACATCTTTCTTTTTAACACTTATTGTGGGAGATAAGCTTTTGCATAATAACATGATTGATTCAGGAGCTAGCATGACTGTCATGTTGAAATAAGTGGTTGATGCCCTGAAAATTAAGTATAAGCCCCTTGAGAAAGGAATGATGCAACTAGATGGGAAGAAGGTTCCGACAGTTAGTTGGATAAAAGATCTATCTCTAACCCTCTTCTCATGTCCATCCAAACAATCACATAATAAATAGTAGTGATATACATTCCCCTAGTCTTCAAAATGTATCTTTCAAGAGATTTCACTATGAATCTTGGCGGATACTTAGTGCTCGACTGGTCCCACCTGATATTGAGAACCAAGCACGGGGCGAAGATGAAGATTATGTACAAATATTTGCATCCCAAACCCATAGCATACAATGCAGTCCTATGCTTTGAAGTGACGCATACCTCCCTCTCTTAGCAGGAGAGATATTGTGTAGAGATGTTGGAGGATGAAGAAGATACAAGTGATCGAACTCCCGAACAAGAGGTGATACTCAACCAATTCATTGATTTCAATCCATTCGAAAACTTCCATGCAACAAGGCTAGGAACCTATGTGATTTTAGATGATGATTAAGTATTTCTGAAATTAATGAAGGATCGGGAGGAATATGATGATCTGAATGATAATCGTCTATGGAATTTATATTTTGATGGTGCCAAATGCAAAGTTGGCTTTGGAGTGGGTGCTCAACTAGTGTATTCAACAAGATCGAAAAGCCTCAAAGCTTACCATTTTCAATTCTCATGCTCAAACAATGACGCTGAATATGAGGCTTTGGTCCATGGTTTGATCCTTGAAAAGAGAGTACAAGCTTTTGGGGACTTAGAGTTAGTGGTGATCCAGGTCTGTGGGAAAGCAACCATGAAGAACACAAGAATGAAGTCGTACAAACATCATATTTGGGACCTGATTGAGAGCTTTGAAGCCTTCAACATACAAGTTATTCCTCGATCTCAAAATAGTGTCGCTGATCAGATGGCTTCTGTTGGTTCACAATTCGAACCAATTTCTGATTCAACCAAGCATAATGTGGTGCAATTCATCGTCTGACCCTCAATCCCCAACAACAATAAAAACTAACAAGTTTTTGATGATGATATTCAGATTGCTACCTTCATAAGAAATCAGGAACAACTTCTGACTATTCACCACCAGGAGCAAAATTTCCTGAAGGGAAGGTCATCAAATTAAAAGGGAACAAGATTCCTCAAGGATTAATTTCCCTTGAGAATCTCTTTTATTGTGATGACGTAAGAAACGACAAGCATAGATTCACTATGGATGAAAGGGACTATGAAGAGCTTGATGTTGGGGGGGAAGTTACCCACAAGGACAAGAAGAGACTGAAGGATCTATGTTTCAAATATGATGGAATTATTTCCTAGACCTATGATGATCTTAGAGGGTATGACCTAAGCATAATTCAACATACCATTGACTTGGCAGAAGGATCAAAACCTATTTGAAAAAAGCAAAGGCCAGTCAATCTGAAGGTTGAGGCGTTGATGGCATAGGAGCTCACCAAATTGGTCGAGTAAAGAATAATATATATGATCAAGCATTCCACCTAGGTGTCAAATTTGGTACCATTCTAAAAAAAGAATGGTGGTATTAGGCTTTGTGTCGATTTTTGAGATTTGAATAAAGCCTCGCTAAAAGACCACTACCCTCTGTCGTCGATGGAGCAGATACTGTAGACTGTGGCTGGATCAGAGATGTTCTCTTTACTAGATGGTTTCTTAGGCTATAACCAAGTATATGTAAAGGAATCTAACCAACATAAGACAATGTTTACCACTAAGTGGGGAATGTTTTTGTACTAAAAAATTTCATTCAGAATTTCAAATGCTGGTGCGACTTTTCAATGAGCAATGGATATTACTTTTAGGGGATTGATCAACCTAGTTATCTTAATATATCTAGATGACCTAATGGTCTTTTCATAGTCGAAATATGATTACTTTGATCATCTAGAGAAGGTTTTCCATAAATGCCACCAGTTCGAGATTTCTTTGAATCCCAAAATATGTGTTTTAAGAGTACCTCAAGGTAAGCTACTTGGATTTGTAGTGTCTAAGGAGGGAATAGAAATAGACCCCAAGAGGGTCAGATCTATAATGGAATTACCCCTTCCACTAAATCAAAAGGGACCACAATCTTTTCTAGGGAAGATCAACTTTGTCAGTAGATTCATATAAGATTTCATAGGCATTGCGAGACCAATTATGCTGATGCTTAAGAAGAACCTGATTTTCAAATAGACCCCAAAGGCAAAGAAACTTTTGAATAGATAAAGATAGCAATCTCCGCTGCTCTGATATTGGCTAACCTAGACTTTTCCAAGAAATTTCTACTCTATGTTTATAGTGACCAACATAGCATAGCTTCGGTGCTCACTCAAAAGTGTGAGGGGAACAATGGAGAGCATCCTACTGCATTTCACTCAAGAACCTTAAAAGGTTATGAAGCTAGGTATAATTTTGTAGAAAAATAGGCTTTTTCCATTGTTAAAAGCTTAAAGAAGTTTTGACAATTGGTGTCGGCCAATAAGATCACTATCCTCGTTGCACATCCCAGTGTGCGAGAATATATCACTGAAAGTGAAATAATTGAAAAGAGGGAAAATTAGATCACCAATATCCTAGAGTATGATGTGGACATTAGACCAACCAAGTTGGTTTAGGGAAGAGCTCTGTGTGAATACATTGCACAAGAATCAAGTTCCATAGCTGAAAAAGAGATCGATCAGGTCTACTCAAACTAGTTTGAGTTTGACGAATCTTGGGTGGCCGATCAAACACATTATATGCAAAAGGGGCACTACCCAACCAACCTTCCATTCGATAAAAGGTGATATTACCAATTGTAAGGCACTAGGTACATGTTAATTGAAGGTGTATTATTCAAGAGAAATTATGATGGTGTCTTTTGATGTTTAGACAAGCTGCAGGTAGAAAGAGTTCTCAATGAATTTCATTGCAATCCTGAGGGTGGACATTTATTCACCAAGACTACTACCTTGAAGATAATGCGAGTGGGATATTATTGGCCCTGTATGTTTTTTGAAGCACATCATCTGGTGCAAATGTGTACACAATTCAACTTCTTTGTTGGCAAAAGAAAGAATGTTGCTTTTCCCCTGAGCCCAATTGTAATTGAGGAGCCCTTTTCTCAATGGGGTTTGGATTTTATTGGAATGATAAATCTTATTCCTAGCACTGGACACAAGTGGATCCTCACGACAATCAACTACTTCACAAGGTGGATAGAGGCCATAGCCCTAAAAAATGCCACAGAGGGAAAAGTTGTCAATTTCCTTGAAGAGCTGGTAGCCAGATTTGGCCCACCCAAGACCATCATATTCAACAATGCTTGAGCCTTTGTAGGTTTAGGGATGTTATATTTTTCTATCAGACATGGGATTTTCCTTAAAACTTCATCGAACTACTACCCACAAGGAAATGGGTTAGCAGAGTCGACCAACAAAAACCTAATTAGGTTAATCAAGCGTATTGGGTTGGAACGACAAAAGGATTGGCACAAGAACCTGCGAGCTGCTCTGTGGGCGGACCAATTTACTCCCAAGAAAATTTGGAATACCTCCCCTTATGAATTGGTGTATGGAAAAGAGGTAGTGTTTCCTGTTTTAATAGAAATTCCTACCTTACAACTACTGAGAGCCTTGGAAATTGAAGAAAGCAGTGGAATGGAAGTACGATTGGAAAAACTCCTCAAACTGGAGGAAGACAGAGAAAAAGATTATGGAGCCATGATCAATCATCAACAGATAGTAAAACGATGGTTAAAAAAAAAGACCTCCAACCCAAAATTTAGAGAGAGAAGCCTAGTGCTAAAGTATGATGAATGTACTGCAAAACCAAGACAACACATGAAATTTGAAGTGTTATGGAAGGGACCCTTCTGAATCAACGTGTGCAAGGAAAATAATGCATATGAACTTGAAGTTATTGAAGGAAACGCTTTAGATATACCGGTGAATGGTATTTATCTAAAGTTATTCCATTAAAATATGTAGTTCTTTGAAAAATTTAATAGTTATGTACCATATGTAAAAAAATTTGTAAATACGTTCTAAATTTTGAGAATAAGCCATTGAGAATAACACAAAAGAAGCGAAAAGTTTGTATTATATTATATATTCATCAAAAAATTACAATGTTATACAAAGCCCGAGGCTCTCTTGAGCAAACCCAAAAAGAATTACATAGCAAAAAGATGCAAAAAGGAGGCAACATGCAAAAAAGGTAAAGAAAAGCCTCCAACCATTGTCTAGGAAGCCAAGAGGGCTCGTCATCGGTTTTTTCTTCTTCTTCTTCTTCTTCTTCTTCTTCTTCTTCTTCTTCTTCTTCTTCTTCTTCTTCTTCTTCTTCTTGTCTATCAAGATGCAAAAAGGGGTTGAACACACACAACACATGCAGGCTCCACACACTACATACTAAAGGCCTATTTGTCATGACTCTACACCAAAAATTCGAAGTGCTTCCTCTAGGCGAGTCCTAGAACACACTCCAAGTCATACTCCCATAGCAGGTAGGTGGTTGTTCATTGAGAAGAGTAGTGGTGCGTCTTAAGTTCCATGGTGAAAAATTCAGAAAGGAAGGGAAGCTAAGGTATGTCTATCCCAAAGTCTACGTGCCTTTGGAGATCCATGGTGCTCGGGATATCGACGCCAGGGATAGCCACTTGCACTATCTCGCCAAGCCCTTCCATTAGTGCAACGTCGAACATGTGGTGGCATAATTCAATTATCATGGGTTTGGCCATGTTCAAGTCAAGTAGTGAGGCCATGAATCAAGAAATAATGTTACAGTTGCTCTGGAGCTAGTTCTCGTTGTTAATGAAGTCCTGACCAACTATGCACCTAAACACAACCAAGGCAAGGCAGTCGCACTTCTTCACCAAGCGCTTAATTTTATCACTAGTGACCTCTCCCACAAAACAATATTGTGGCTTTTGTGGGAGAAGCCGAATGGGAGTACCTAGGCCAACATACATTATGAGAAAGCAGTGAATTTCAGTGGAATGGGAGACAGCGAAAAGCTTGCTAAACTTTAAAGGTTATATTTTTGAATGAATATTGCATAAGGTGGCATAGCTATATATAGAAAATATGAATTGACAAACCCAACCAACGGAAGGTCCATTTTTGGTCGAACGAAAATGGGAAAATATCAAAGAAAAACGAAGGAAGGTAGATAAATCATACGAAGAATTTGAGAGGTCTTAAGAAATAAATTTGGGCATTGGGAGTAAATGCTCTCGTATGCCAATTGTTGACGTGTTTCCTTTGCCTTCATCAGCACTGACCAGCTTACTTATGTGAAAAGACATGGGTTAACACGCTAAGCTCTGAAAAATTAATGGTCATGTCTTTTCAAAGGTACCTTGCATCACTCTAGCATGTTTCGCATAGCAAAAAGCATGCATTCCAATGCAATGAGTGTATTTGTGAAAGAGGCAGTAAGGAGAATGTACTCATTCCATTCTTGCGACATTTTTGACATTCCCAAGGGATATAGATCTCAAATCCACATGTATTGCCTTAATGGTAGCATTTAAATGTCCAGTAGTAACACCGTAGCCTTAACTGCATGTACGAGAAAGGAAATTAATTGCACTCAAAAGTAGATTTTTCCAAAGAAGCAAAAGGAAAGTGGCCATTTTCGTCAAGTAAACTCTCTACAATATCTTGATATAGCAATGGTAGAACCATCAACCTCTTGTAGAAAAGATGTAACTTCAAGAAAAAGGCTTGGTTATGGTGATGTTTTTGGGCAGAACTCATTTGCCAATGCCCCAGCGTTTGAGGAGCGACCATTCAAATTCTGTAAAAAGGTGCAGCCAAATAGAGGCATCCCAAGAGAGGCAATGTCGGACATCACCGACAATGTTTTCGACCCTAGGTTATTTTCTAACCCTAAAATTTTTAGGGAGGGTGTGTTTCAAAGAATGGTGGAGTATGAACCATCAGAGGGTTTTGCATTTCGGCTCTAGAATTGTGGTCTTCCATAGTTCATACTACCTTCCATACACCCATGCCTAGAGCTGGTCGATGCATGTGCCAAAAGATTCAACAAAACGACAAAAACCATTGAGGGTAGCAAGATCAAAGTTACCATTTTTGTCGAAGCCATATGGGATATTTTGTGTATCCCTACGACCTATGGTGTTGAACATTTTATTGAAGAAATGGCAAGGGAAATGAATTTTTATGAGGATGAAGCAAAGGAACGACCAAAGAGAGGTCATCTTCACTTTCCTCTTTCATGCCAGAAATTCAAGGACACACAATCTGTGTTCTCAATGCTGGCCTAGGTTTTCGGCCTTGACAATGATTAGGAAGTCAGTCCTTTTCAATTGGGCTTGGATTTTGTGCTAAAGAGGGAAAAGAGTCAGAAATATTATGATTTTGCTAAGGTAATAGTAGGAAACATGTTGGAGTAACTGAAAAATTATAGCACTGAGTCTAAATTCAGGTATTCTTCTTTCTTGGCTCATTTAGTTTTTCATAAGAATTCTGAGTGGATGGAGAGAAATATACCAATTTCTAGGTTAGATGTAAGGGGTTTTCATCAGCTTGTTTCTATATGGACCCATGAGCTTTCAAAAATAGGGGATTATTATTGGTTTGTAGATAATTTTCTAAGGCCAGTGCTTCAAGATTTGTTGCCATGCCCTATTGGTTGTTTTTCTCCTGAGGTCATACAATGGATGGAAAATCTGCCAACCTCGATGGATTATTTCCTAGGAGAGTATTTTACATTTTTTAGATTTCATGGTTTTGCTGGGGAGCCCTTTTGACTCTCTAGATTTGTGACAGACAAGGTTTTCACTTTCGAGGCATACTACCAGGCAACAATTGTTGACAACATCTATGGCAATGAAAGAAACAAAACAAAGATATATTCTCTTCCCCTCACAATTGCCAATAGTCACGTAATGCTAAAAAAGCGGAAGGTTGAGGGTGAGCTCACAAATCTACTAGTGGCCCTAGGATTATCTCTCATTTGTGGCAAGTGGGGTTACAATCGATTACAACATTTCAATTTGAAACATGAGAGTCGGAAATATTTTGAGTGGAGGAATCCAACTTAAGAAAGGTTGGAGGTATATGTTGATTTGGCTTGCATTCCACTCAAGCGACTAAAATGGTTGAGCTTCTATGTGCCACAAGTGGAGTATCAAAAGAACATCCCAATGGGAAAATACCTCAACACTCAGTTGAAGCATAGGGGATGGTTGGAAAGGAAAAAAGAAGACTTCCAGAGATACCGACAGGAAATGAGATGCCCCAGTGCCCCGTTTAGTAACTTTCAGCCACACGACGAGGAGTTCGAGGACATTTATGATCAAGAGTCTAACACCGATAATAGCAACCCAGAGACCAATCATGAAATTGATGAGGATCAAGTTTCGTGTTGTTCTTCTCGGCCTTGGGAATCTGACAGTCGGAGAGACTCGAAGCAAATGGACTCATAAATTACATCCTCCCTTAGTGCCCGAAGTAAAGGAAAAAGGACCCAACGGTCCCTAAGAGGGTCCACTGCAGTCATTGAAGGCCACATTTCAGAGGGATTGGCTTCCAGAGGATTGGAACATACCAATTTTGGTCATGCAAAGAGAAGGATGGTTCAAGATCTAGGTGCACCCGATGAGCCGACCTAAGGAGAAGAAGTGGAGTCTACCCTGCAAATGTTCTAACCCTTGCGGACCAGGTAAGTTTTTCTCCCTCTCTTCTTCCTTTCTCTGCATCTTTGGTTACTCCTCTTCCCTCTCCCATTGAAAAAAATCCTCTATCCTCAGACCCTAAGCTAATAGTCCTGAATACAACCCCTGCCATTTTTAACAAATCTTAAAAATTTACCCTGCATGTCGAACGAGCATCATCCACCTCAGTCGCTATTGATTCTCTGATCGCTTTGTCAAGGGCTCCCATTGAAAGAGTGGAAACCTCCATGTTTCTCATCACTCCCGATCCATCTGCTTCTGGGAAGACACCTCTCCTTCAACCTCTTTCTCTTTTCACCCCAATTGGTCTTTCCCCTACCCAATCTCAGTTTGGTATCCCACCTCTTTCCATGATAACGCTCCCTTTTGCATCCCTGCATGCTCATACATCTGAAGTTTCTCCTTGTCACCCTTTTTAGTCTCCCTCTTGGTGCTTCCATTGCAACATAGAGCATCGATGTCCCTTAGAGTTTCCAAGAGCATTTCGATGCGACCAAGCAAGCCCAACAAGCTAGAAATTAAAAACTACTATTAAAGAATATTGTGTTACCTACCACCAAGAAGATTGAAGTTTGATTCAATGAAGAGTGAAACTCTCTGTTAATCACTACCATGAAGCTGCTCATGTCCATGCCCGGGGGACAAATGCAGATGGAGGACTAAGACATCAAATTGATGGGCCTAGATTTCAACGAAACTTTCCTGTGTGACAAAGTGGTCCTAGCTAAGGCCACTTAGAAGGTGGTATATGCGAACTACGAGAGGCTGGGCATAAAGTTGAAAAAGTGGGAGGTAGAGTTGATAAATGAGAAGGAAATAGTGAGCAAGAAACATAATGAGATCCGGGCAAGAGATTTCAAAATGTCTTACATAAGGAAAATACAAGGTTAGCAAGGGGAAACATTTAAGTTGCTTGCAGAAGCTCAGAGTGAAAAGGTTCAGCTTAATGCTGAAATTGACAAATTAAAGGGTGAGTTGGCTACTGAGCGTCAAACAAATTTAGAACACCAGCACACTTAGGAAAGTATGAAAAGAGAGCTAGATGGTGTCCGATCTCAAATTTCTAGCGATCTTCAAAAGGCCTGCACGGAAGCAGAAGAGTCAAAACAAGAGATTAGAAGGTTGGGCTTAGAATTGACAAATGCCCTCCGAGAAAGAAGTCAAATGGAGGAAAGCACAAGAGCAAGAGAGGCTCAATTTAATCAAGAGCTAGCTATTGCATGAGGAAATGGAGCCCTCCCGATAATGAAAAAGTTGTTATCCACACATTAGGAGTGGAGCATAGTTGTTGTTGCCATTCTCAGGTTCGCTTTACAATTCTTAAGAGATGTTAAGGAATTGAATGTTAATGTTGGCTCGATGGCCGATCAATCTTCAACACCAATGAATGGGCAGATGTTGGTTCATGTCAGGTTCACCAAAAATGTAAGAGAGGGGGACCAACCACATCAAGGCTATAGGTCATGGAGAGTCGAGAGCGGAGGGCTGCCCTAACTTACCTCACTCTAAAGGGATATTTTAGGATGAGGATCGAGAATGATGAGGACTATAATGTACTTCAATCACTCTATAGATTTGAACTTAAGTTTAGGCTAAGCGAGCTGGTTTTCAGAGTTGGTACTGTGCCTTAGACAACTCTCTATCTAAGGACGACAACATAATTTTGAGACGTCATCACGGCGCGCTAGCGTCTCTCGGGCACGCTGGCATCCATATGGTAAGAAAATAGTGAACACAATACAAACTACTCAAAAACAAACTTACAACCTAGCTGGCTAATCTTAACAATGAAAACATAAGAAGTAGATACAAGAAATACAAACTAACGTGATAAAACAAGTAAATGAGAGCTAGGGTGACAAAGATGATCTCACAAGGATGCACGTTCACCAACTAGCTCCAAATGTACATCCACCTACACACAAGAAAGAAGGGAAAATTTTTGGGGATGTATAGGGTTCTGCCTCAGTCAGACCCCCATTTTGGTGTTTCCACCTCCACAAAGAGCCAGGTAGCAATGAGACAGGAATATGCGATAAAGAAGTAAAGAAAGTAAAGATGCAATAAACACTACAAATAAGTAAAATTCTACTCAACCAAATAAAAAAGGAGAGGAGTGAAACATTACCACCTCCACCCAAGAGCTCACTAGCCAATGGAGGAGAATATAGACTTGGAAAGGGGAGTCTTGCAAGAACCCAAGCCCACACTACTAATGGCTTCATTCACACTTGCTTTGTAGAGTTGATGGAGTGTTGAAGTGTTGTTGAAAGTGAAGAATGAAGTTGAGGTGCTTGAGAATGCAAAAATAGATGGATTGAATGAAGAATGGATGAATTTGAACGAGAAGAGTGAAGAATTTGCCATATTTTGGGTCAGTCGGTCGAAGAGGGACATTACAAATTGACCCCAATTGAAAGTGTAACGCCTCTACCAACTTTAGATGCAAGAATCTATCAAGGATGTAAGCAAGCCACATGGCGTCTATGTGTCGCGCATGCATCTCCAAAAAATATTCTCTCATTGACACGAGAGACAAATGCCAAGTGGAAGGAAGGAAGTTGGATGATGTGGAATTTCTCCTTCGGATTTGATTTTCTAAGGTGAAGGTATGTGAAAGGGGAATTTGCGTAAGGGGTGCAAATTCGTTCCTATACATAACTAAGAAAAATAATCCCTTTGAACATACCTTACACTATTTTGGCATTTACAACAATTGTTACCTTGCATAACATAGCTTGAATGCCTATGGAGCCATCCTATTTTTTCATGAGCTCCAAGCATACGAAGTTTTGCTTGTCTCATGAAGCTCAAAAATTATTTGTGTGGTGCCTTATTAAAATTATCAAGAGGTAAAAATTTGGTATGGTTTGAGCCAGAAGCCCAATCTGAGGCATGACTTTCCCCATAGCCACTTGCATGTGTGTGAGTGCATACTAGCCATGAGTGTATATTTCTCACCTTCTAGGACTTCTCACCCAACGGATAGCGAATAGTTCTATTGCCTCACGGTGAGTATGCATTTTTGGACAAACAACCTAGATCTGATCCACATCATGTTGGATAAACGGTCGAAGCTTGATCAACATTTTTATTTTTTGCTTATTTTTGTTCTTCTTTCTTCCAATTATTGACATTGCATGATTGAGTATCTTTTCTTGCTGCATATTATACACCTTGTGTGTGTCCTTTTGTGCTTATGCCAGTTTGACTTAGGATCTTAGATCCTAGGGGCTTTACTGCTTCCTCGATCTTTTTTATCCTAGACCATTTGTATTGGTACACTTGGACCCCTCTTAAATGTCTACTTTAGTGTGAGTTTGAAGCAAGTTCATCTTCTCACTAAAGTGGGGGCTAAATGTAGTGTCGAAAAATGTGTCACTTGACATTTTCACACTTGATATGGGAATAATTGATGATAAATTGGACTTAATGCTTCCCTAATCTAGTGTTGTGAAGTGTTTTACACATCAACATTAGGTCTTGGGCCCTTTTTTAGGATAAAGTAACCTGACTCTATCCCAATTAAAATTGTAAAATGTATTTATTTACATCTTCACATTAAATTTGGAAGGTGTAGCGTAGAAAAATGTATCTCTTTACATTTTCACACTTGTTTGGGCCCACCTTATTCAAATTTATGCTTCTTTATGCTTTAAATGGTCCTTTTTCCCCACTTTTAAATTAAATATTATTTTAATTCCAAAGTTAGCTTTTCCCTCTTCTTCTATATTTCAATTATTTAATTATTCATTAGCCTTTTCTCTATATAATTAAATAAATGTTATGTTTATTTAATTATTTATCCTTTATTTATCTCCCCAATTAAATAATTATTATAATTATTCCCCCTTCATTAAATAATCATTTTTAATTATTTAATGTTTAACACTCCACCTTTCTAATTAAATATTTTTTTTAATTATTTAATTATTTGTTCTCACCTTTCTTTTTAAATAAAATCAATATTTTATTTATTTCTCCTATGTTGGCCACCTAAATTAAATAATTTTTATTATTTAATTTTCTCCAACAACCTCTTTTTCTGTGCCAATCTTATCTTCCACCTCAAGTCTTTATCTATCCATGTCTTTCTTCTCTCAATTAACCTCCACCCTTGATTAAATTATTTTCTAATTTAATCTTGGCCCTTGATTGTGATCCTTATTCTAGCCATTCACTTAACTGTCCTCTATAAAAGGAGACCTTTCAATCATCCATTATCCAAGTATCATCAAGCCTACATGCTGTCAAGTCAATTAATTAATTTTGAGGCATTCAAGAGCAAGATTCTCCATCAATTGTTGCAGAAATTCAAGATCCTTCATCATGGCAAGTTTCTAATTCCATTGTTTCATGTTTCATGCTTTATTATATTATTTCATCATCTTGGTTTAATTACCTAAATGGGGTTTGACCAAGGCAAACCCCCAATCCCTAACAATCAACATTTTTTCTCTCTCTTCCTTTGTGTGATTGTTGATTTAGGTGCTTGGATGGCTTGGACATGATTGAAGAATAGGTTTCAAAGTTTTTGAAGTCATATCCCTATTGGCAAGGTCAAAATCTACACAAAAAGTCACTTACAGTCTCAAAAATTAGGGTTTCAAATATGGACACCTGGAGGAATAGAAAGAGTAGACCGAGAGCTACAAATTCTATTTTTGATTTTTTAGAAAATACAAAGTGGATTCATTTTCCATTAGTGGAAAATGAGTCCCATTGTACATGTTTTTCAGAGTTTTCTCTAGATTTGATTACCCAATTCCCTAAAACCTATTCTGGTAGATTTTCCCCAAAGTAGGACTAGGTCACCTAGATTGGCGTATGAGTCCCTATTGTCCTCTGTAGTAGATTCTTTAGGATTATAGAGCTCCATTCCATCCTTCTCTAGCCTCAAGGTGCACATCTCCAGTTTTATAAGTTTTCATTATAGGTTACTTGCATTTCTAGGTCATTTTGCATACTACACTTTGTTTTCAAACATATTACATTTTCTTAGTTTTGCATTATTAGTTAATCTTTTTAATCAGTTCTTAGCATCTAGGACATTCCCCTTAGACATATTTCAATCATCTTTGCATTGGAATCTCAAGGGCTTATTCTTGAGTGAGCCATTAAGGTTTTTGGTACCTCTCTCCTTTTAGGTGTAAAACCCTAGAAGTGTAAGAGAGCGACTTACCCAAAAATCTTGGGTTTAGGAGGCTTGTAAACTAAGTGAACCTAATCTAGCGTTGTAATGTTTTTTACACATTCACATGGGATTTAGGGACATTCTAAGCTAAATAGACCCAAATTTTCCTTAATTTAGTGTTGTAAAGTGTATTTATCTACACTTTCACATTGAATTTTGGGCTCTATTACACTTGTGGCCTTTATATTATCATTAATAGGCCCTTATGACCCCATATTGTGCATCCCAAGGCTTATTTTGATCAAAGACCCGACAATATCAATATATAAGCTTAAATTCTTCACTCCCTGACACTTTAGCATGAAAAATAGCCCTTGTAGGATCCATTCGCCATGTTGGGCGAACAAGTCCCATCTAGGTGGGACTCATTCACCTAGGATGGTGAATGGGTCCCATTTGCCCTATTTTTTAGGCTTTGAGCGGGAAACGTGGGGTTTTAATTCAAATTTCTCTAATGTCGACCTTTGGGATCAAATGCACGGATTGTTAGGTGGATTGCCTATATAAGCAAGCTTTCAAATCCTCATTTCATCCAAGAAACATCATACATTCATATTGTCAAGTCAAGCACTCAAGGGTTAGGTATTTTCAAGCATTCAAGATCATTTCTAAGGCATTTAGGGAAATAATTCTTCATCAATTGTTTCAACAATTCAGGATCCATCATCATGTCAAGCATATCAAACATGCTAGTGAGCTAGTGTTGTGATGTGGCATTGAAGATACATGATCAAGCATTGCTCCATTCCTATTTTCAAAGATTAAGATCTACATCCTTCATGGTCATTTCATGTTAAGTTGCAAATTTGTAAGACATCATTTACAAGACATCATTCAAGGTAACATTGTTCATGTTTCATGTCCTTGTTTTATTGTTTCATCATTTGGTTTAATTACCTAAAAGGGGTTTGACCAAGGCAAACCCCTATTCCCTAACAATCAACATTTTCTCTCTTTCTTTGTGCGATTGTAGGTTTAGGTGCTTTAAAGACTTGAAGATCGTTGAAGATTAGGTTGGAAGTTTATTGAAGTTGTCTTCCTATTTACAAGGTCAAAATATTCACTAAAAGGTCATCTACAACCCTGAAATCAGGGTTTTGGATCCAAGAACCTGGGGAAATAGAAAGAGCAGATTGAGAGGTGCACATCAGAACTTTGAATTTCTACAAAATCCAAACTAGACTCATTCGCCACAAGTGGTGAATGAGTCCCATTGTGGGTGTTTTTCAAAGATCTTTGCAGATTTGGATACCCATTTGGCTAAAACCTGATCCTATGTAGATACCCAAATTTGGGACCGATTCTCCTAGAATGGCAAATGAGTCCCACTAGGCCAAAAAATTAGGGTTTTTAGAATTTCAAAGTTGTTTCCAGTCTTCAACACATTTCCAGGTGCACACATTCTCTTCTGTAGACTTCTATTTTATTCTTCTATCATTTTCAAGTCATTTAGTTCAAATTTTGCATCATACTAGGTTTTGTATTTCATCTTGCATTGCATTGTCTTTTCCAAGTCTAAACTTGGTGGTGAACCCCTCTTGTAATCTGAAATAATACCCTAGGATACCCTATTGTCAGATCTCTTGCCTCTATTCCACTCTTGGGGTGAGATCTAAAGGGTCATCCTTGAATGTGAAGTATAGAAGCTTGTTTCCCTAGGTCCTAAAACCCTTAGTGGTGACAAAATTCTATTTTACAACATCTTAATATTTTCTTGCAAAATAAGGGTCCCATTTTTTTCATCTGATTTTTTGTTCTATTTTTTCATAATGGACTCGAAATGTATAATCATATCTATATTAATTTTTCTATGGTAGTTGGATCTTTTTTTCTAATTATTAATTATTGGTAAGAGACACTGCAAATGTTTTTTGGTGTTGTCATTGATGGAAACCCTAGTCTATGTTTGGATCTGCACATCATCAAATTCACTCATACTAGTAGGCAAATTGAAGTCAGTCGAGGAAGAACAAAGCATCCGATAGTTTTGTGTTCATTGATTCACTTGGAGATTTTTCGTTGTTATTTTGAGTTGTGGATCTCATGGGAGGCTTATCAATGCATTTATTGTGTTATCCAAAAATCTCTGTGCCTCGTATCAAGTTTTGTGTAAGTTTGGAGATCTGGTTGGTTATCTTTCTGTTCATCAGTGTTTTGTGGCCGACCCAGTTGATAATGAGTTGCAGATATTCAAGGAGTGTTTGTTCAGCTGTTTTTATGTTCAATCATATTGATTTAGGTTTTAGCTAAGTTGTGGCTGACCATTGTGGATGTGCATTGAATTTAACTCATGATTTGAGCCGACAATTGTAAATATTCTTAAGTTCTATTGGAGTCGACATATTGCGATTAAATTGCTAGTCGCGGATATATATAAATGATCAACTATATCATTTTGATATGCATGTATGATGTCTCGATGTATGTTGCGAATATCAGAAGGGTAATTGAGTGATTTTATGCACGGTTTCACTTGTGCATAAAGATTTTGTGGTGCGAGTCAGAGACAAACAGAGCAGAAGTGCAAAATCAGTTAGAAGGACAAAATATCAACTACTGGGCCTAACCGGAATTGTAACCAAGCATTTGTAGATACTATTCTCTCAATTCATTCTCCTGGATCTAATCTAAATCCTTGTAAGGTAGTTTTCCTTTCTATTTTGAGCAGTGAGCCTGAATGCAAGTGCATTCCCATATTGTAAACTTCTCTTTGAGTATACTTAGATCATATTATGGATTGGCCATCCACCGTGGTTTTTCCCCTAACAGGGTTTCCACGCAAAAATCCTTGTTTTATGGTGTTGTGGTTGTTTACTTTCTATTTCTGCATATTTCTCTTGGTTGAATATTTGAAGTGGGTTAAAGATTAGAATAATAAAGTTAATTTTTGCAGAACACTGATTCACCCCCCTCTCAATGTTACTTGTTTCCAACAATTGGTATCAGAGCTAGTTCCTCAAAAGAAGTCTAACCGCTTGGGGAGATCTTGGAAAGTGTTTTCAATGGATACAAGTAGTCTTCAAGAACAACTATTGGTGGCCCTGGAATTATGTGATTAGCTTAAGCAGAAGAACAGAAGCATGGAAGATGAACAAATGAGTCGTGCCTTGAAAGAGAAAATAGAAGAGTGTGAAATTTTTTCCATAGAAAATGCTGCCCTGAAGCATGAGATGGAATCTATCATGATGAAAATGATGAAGGAAATTGAAGATAGAAAGAAGAATGAAGAAAAACTTGCTCAATCCTTGAAAGAAAAATATGAAAAATGCAACTGATTGGACAATGAATTGGAACAATCTAAAAACAATGGGGAAGTGCTTGAAAAACAACTTGATGATCTCAGAGATGAACTTGCTGTTGCAAATGAGTACAAGGAGAAATTCAAAGCTAGCTCAACCAAGCTTGATGAACTAATTAAAGGATAGAGGACTGATGGTGACAAGCGAGGTCTTGGATATGAGGCAGGTGAAAGTTCCAGATCTGGACAAAGGAACTCTGGACAAAGGAATTCTGGACAAGGAAGATTCAGGCAAGGCAATCAGGTGAATGGAGCTAGAAGGAATCTGGTAAGACAACCAAATGCTCAGAGATTCAATGGTTATTTTTTTACTTGCAATAAATTTGGCCATATGTATTCTTAATGTAGAAGCAGGATGACTTCAAGTGAACCATCATTTTGAGGTCAATGCTTTAATTGTAATCAGTTTGGTCATAAGTCGAATGAGTGTAGAAATGTGATGAACAACTTTCACAGAGATATCAGATGATATGCATGCAATATACTTGGGCATATTGCTAACCAATGTAGATCAAGGAAAAATTAGTGGAACAATTGGTCTGAATAGAGGAATATTGTGTGTTACAACTGCAACAAATTTGGCCATACTGCTAGATTATGTTGGAGTAGAAGAGGTCCGAGCAAATAGAATATGCAACAGGATGTCAAGGGAAAAGGTAAATTCACTACATATGTGATCAGGAGGAAAATTCAGAAGAATTGGTTGAAAAAAATCCCTTTGTTGAAGGAAATGTGCCAACACCAGAATCTGCCTCTGTTAATTCCTTTGGGAATTAGTTTTAGGCCTTTTGGCCTAGGGGGAGTAGTCAAGAAAATTTCTTAACCCCCTGCTGGTAACTGACATCAGAATGTGGATAGATCCAGTAAGTTCCCAGATGCTTTTTAGAAGTTGTTCAACCAATTGTAGAAGGTATTATATAGTATTGGAGATCCGCAAGAGAATTATCTATCTCAGTGCATGGAAACAGGGTAATCAGATAATCTAGGGTAAAAGCATTTATTGCGAAAAAAATGGTTAGTTGTGTGAATGATAAAAAGCCATTTTTATCTTTCATTTTTCACTTTGAATTTGGAGAAAAGAAGTTTGGAGAGTCCTGGAGCGAACTTTGTTGAGTTGTGGCAAGATTCAAGTGTGAAGAAAATTCAATGATCAAACTTTGATCCGACGAAAAGGTATTTATCAGAAAAACCTATGAATTTGTGAATTTGTAAAATGGCCACTCCATTAGTAGTAGAAGTCAAGGATAGACCCCATCCTAAGTTCAAGTCGCATCCTTATAAGTCTGTTGAGACTGAGCCCCTCGGTACGTTTTCATCTGTACCATATGGATTCTTGCATACTGAAGACATTAGGGCTTACATTCATGCTAACATTGAAGAGTTAGGAACCTCACAATTGATCAATTTGTATTCCAAACATATACTTGGAGAGGACTTCACTGTTAAGCCAGAATACCAAACCCTAGAGGAGAAGAAGTTCATGCAGTTTGCAAAATTCTCCATATTTGAGGAAAGTGAATGGGTTCAATATATTTTGAGTCATGTTCATGCTGAATTCATGTGGTTAAATATACCCTTCAAGATGATGAAAGAGGCTATAAGCGCTGTCACATGTCTAAATTCTTCTAGTGGTCTGCCAATCTTGAAATCTATAAAGAATCAGACGGTTACTGATAAAATAGGTGCAACATTTGATAGAAGGGAAATGGCAATCAAAGATATTGTTGAAGTGGATGTGAAATTTGCATCAATGGTCATTGGCTACAAGGTTTACAACTCCAGCCAAGATAATTTAGTATCTAGAACAACCATTTATGTAGCCTATTAGATGGTAAAGGAAAATGCAGATTATGACTTGTGTGAGCTGCTTAGAAGTCAACTGATGGAGAATCTGAATAAGATTAAGAAGGACAAGAAGAACACCTTTAAATATGGTAATTTGTTGTTGTGTCTATTCTTTTATTTCATGAATGAGATTTCGGGTGTTGGGTAAGTTCATTGACAAAGGAATCAACTTGTAGTTGTCCAAATACAAGATATATTATTTGGAAGTGGTGATAGACAAACCAGAAATAGTGTCCTCTGGGGGTACTTCAAAAAATTTTAGAATATGATGTAGGCAAGAGAAAGAATCCCTACTTCAATAGTGGAAAAGTACAAAGATACAATTTGTTTCATGATGGATATTGATCAATGCCTAATGGAAGTTGCTAACCCCATAACGGTATGGATCATGCCTATGGGATATGAAGTCAAGGAGAAAATATTGGAGATGTACACATAACATTTGTTGAGCAAACCTCTGGATTAGGCAGAAGAGAGGTTTGGAACTTATGCAGAAAAGTGCAGGGAATTCCATGATCAGCTGAAGAAGCCTAAAATAATTACAAAAGGGAAGAAGTGGAAGTGTTTGTAGAAAACATGGGCATACTTGTAGAAAAAATGAAAGAAGCCAGAAGGAAGAGAGAATAAGCAGAAGCTGAAAAAGGGAAAGAACCTAAAACTGAAACTGCTAGTTCGGCAGCACCCTCTGCCCATACTAGATCAACAAGGAGTTCTCCTGCAGCCAAGCCTGTGCAAACTCAAGATAAGGCTTCCAGTAAGAGGAAGAAGAACAAGAGCACAAGAACCTATGAAGCCATCTCAGAAAGTGAGGAGACTGATATAGATGAATATGTGATAGAAATGAAGGCTACTGACACTCAGGCTACAAAGCTAACCAAGAACAAATCTTCTGGTGAAGAAAAGGCAAGGAAGAAGGAAAAATCGACAAACCGGGTATGACAGTTGAGGAAGTTGAAATTGTTCTCAAGGATGGAAATCTCAAGCCTCTCTACAAATTGTATGAAACTTTTGACAAATCAAGTCAAAGAATTCTTGAAGAGGAAACAATAAAACATCTAAACGTCTTCAATAAAGTTCTTGTTGAAATTATGTCTGGTTTACCCAAGAGTCTGTATGATATTTTGGAGGCAAGAAGAGTAACTACTAGAATAGAAGAAGAGCATATGAGAAAGAGAATTCTTGTAGACTTATGTCCAGAAATTTCTATTGAGGAGATGAATTCACTCCTGAACAAAGCCAAAAGGGAATTCAAAAGCAAAATAAGGGTGAACAAACTTTTGATCAGTGAAATTTATGTTGTTGCTGAGGAAACCAAAAAAATCCTGGAAGCATTTTTATCAAGAAATAAGATCAATGTTGAAGAAGTGAATGTTGAAGAAGTTGCATCTGATCTGGTAAATGAAGAAGTGAATGTAAATAAGGAGAATGTGAATGTAGCTGATCCTTTGGAATTTGAGGATATTCCTAATATGAATAATATAGAAGTGCCTATGGAGACTGAAGCTCCTAAGGTTGTTTTAGCTGAGGAAAATAAGATGCCCTATGAAGAAGTTGAAGCTCTTAAAGGAAATCAAGAAAAAATCTCTAAAGGACTAGAAGTTGAAGGAGAAAAAGTTCAAGTTAAAGATATTCTAGTGGAAGCAACAGACATTGCCGAGGCAGTGAAGAAATCTCTGGTGGAACAACAGGAAGAATTTGATCCTGAATTGGTTGAAGGCCCGATCAATCTATCAACCTTGTCCCCAATTCAAATAATGAAGGTCACATCATTTTCTCAAGCTAAGGATAGTGAGAAGATTCTGAAGTCTCACATTGAGGACAGTGAATTATTAATTCTTGCATCTGGAATTTTGGAGAAATTTTTTCCAACTCATGTGAAGGATCAGTTTGGTTCATCCTCCGGTGAACTAA
This sequence comes from Sequoia sempervirens, assembly GCA_007258455.2. Taxonomy (NCBI): domain Eukaryota; kingdom Viridiplantae; phylum Streptophyta; class Pinopsida; order Cupressales; family Cupressaceae; genus Sequoia; species Sequoia sempervirens. Next base: position 17,533,493 of record VDFB02058242.1, on the reverse strand, counting down.
AGAAGCTCATAAATTCAATAAGTACTCAGTTTGAATCTCTTGAAAAATCAACCATGGATAAAGTGCAGAAAGAGTTTAATGGAAAAAGATTTAGTTGGTTGAAGGAAGTGATTGCAAAAGATAAAACTCTGCTAGCCACATGTATGAAGAATATTCAAGGTTCTATATCTAAAGGTGGAAAAGCCTATAAGTCATGTTTGGTCTTGTCCAAGTTTACTGATGTTAATGAGAAAAAGGTGAAGGATCTTGAAAATCAATTTGCTACCATTTATGATGCTTTTGATCTGTTAGTTGGTGGTGTTGCTCAGCAAGAAGGTCAAGTAATATCTCTACTTGAAAAAATAAGGTACTTGAAGAATGAAAATGACAGGATTGTTGGGAGAGTATGTGAACTCAAGGGACTAATTGGTTCAAAGATTGAATTAATGGCAAGTGCATTGAAGGAAGCCAAAGATGCTATGGCAGTTAGTGACCCAATGAATCTTGAATCTGCAGAAGCTCAATCTTATTTAATGTGTGGACACATAACAATTCTGGAGAGTCTTAAAAAGTTTTGCGACAAAAATTTAAGAGTGTTGAAGCAACATTTTGCAGATGTATTCAAATTTGTGTAAGTTACAAGTTCACGCTTGTATAGTTTTGAAGTTTTGTTTCCCCAGTTTTTGCCATTGATTTCAAAGGGGGAGAGGTGTATAGTGAAAAATGTATATTCATTCTAGGGGGAGTTTCTTTTCTGAGTTGAGATTGGAGATTCTTTTTGAAGTTTTGTGGTAGTGTAATTCATGTTGGTTTTGATCCGACACTTAGTCATTTTTCACTAAGTGTTGCCATCAATGCCAAAGGGGAAGATTGTTGGAAAGAGACTGCAAATATTTTCTGGTGTTTTCATTGATGGAAACCCTAGTCCGTGTTTGGATCCGCACATCATCATTCACTCATACTGGTAGGCAAATTGAATTCAATCGAGGAAGAACAAAGCATCTGGCAGTTTTGTGTTCATCGATTCACTTGCAATTTTTTTGTTGTTATTTTGAGTTGTGGATCTCATGGGTGGCTTATCAATGCATTTATTGTGTTGTCCAAAAATATCAGTGCCTCGTATCAAGTTTTGTGTAAGTTTGGAGATCTAGTTGGTTATGTTTATGTTCATCAGTGTTTTGTGGCTGACCTAGTTGATAATGAGTCGTGAATATTCGAGGAGTGTTTGTTCAACTGTTTTTGTGTTTGATCATCTTGATTTAGGTACGAGCTAAGTTGTGGCCGACCGTTGTGGATGCGCATTGAACTTAACTCATGATTTGAGCTGACAGTTGTAAATATTCTTAAGTTCTATTGAAGCTGACATATTGTGATTAAATTGCTAGTCATGGATATATATAATGATAAACCATATCATTTTGATATGCATGTATGATGTTTCAATGTAGTGAATATTAGAAGGGTGATTGAGTGATTTTATGCACAGTTTCACTTGTGCATAAAGATTTTGTGGTGCGAGTTAAGAGCTGAACATAGCAAAAGTGCAGAATTAGTCAGAAGGACAGAAGATCGACTACTGAGCCTAACCGAAATTGTAATCAAGAATTTTTAGATGCTACTCTCTTAGTTCATTCTCTTGGATCTAATCCAAATCCTTGTAAGGCAGTGTTTATATTTTGAGTGGTGAGCTCTAGGCAGTGAGCCTGAATGCAAGTGCATTCCCATATTGTAAACTTCTCTTTGAGTATACTCAGATCATATTGTGGATTGGCCATCCACTGTGGTTTTTTCCCTAACAAGGTTTTCACGCAAAAAATCCTTGTGTTATGGTGTTGTGGTTGTTTACTTTCTATTTCTGCATATTTCTCTTGGTTGAATATTTTAAGTGGGTTAAAGATCAAATTAATAAAGTTCATTTTTGCAGAACACTAATTCCCCGCCCCCCTCTCAATGTTGCTTGTTTCCAACATTAATGTTTTCAACTTATTCTATTATATAATAGTTTTCATGATTGCATTTAATCTCTCTTTTCAAATTCAAAATCTTGAATTTTAATTTTATGTCTTTCCTTATATTATTTATGTCATGACCAAAGTTTTTATTTTAATTGTATCTATTTTGTGAAATCATTGATTGAATTCCATTTTTTCCTAAATATCATAAATTTCAATATTTATGTTTCGAAACTGAATTAAAAACTTTCTATTTTAATGTTCCATGTTTATTAAAATCCAATCTCAAAAATATTATTTGTTTGAGTCTTTTTAGCTTCCATTGTTTCTTGTTTGGGTTGTGCATCTCTTCCATACATGACTTACCCTATTAAATCCAGTTTATCAAAATATTCAAATCCATGGGTTGAGTCCATAGTTTTATGTCTTTATAGACCTACACCCCTTTTACATTCAGACTAGCCAGTGCATTCATATCCATGTTTAGGATCTAGAGTACAGTGCCTAATTCCACTTGTCTTCTTGGAGTTACCGCGTGCCTATTCTGCATTCTATCTATCTCTCTACATAGTTATAGTTTTGGTGGCCTCTATCCAAAGTAAAACTCTCATTGTGGCCCATCGTGGGTAACCATGCAACTTTATTTTGAATGCAATAGAGATCTGGATCCTGGTAAAAGCATTCCATCATGTTTATCCATGTACACCTTATTTACATTAAATTTGATGGTCTAAGCCTTAAGTGATAATAATCATGGCCTTGTATTTCTTAGTTTTTTAACCGTTTTATCTTTTTATTCCAAATAAAGGGAAATTTTTGTTTTATTTATAGTTTTTAGAGACAACATTGAGAAATCTATAAAATATATCTTTGTAATAAGACAAGAATTTGGATAATTGAATGCCCAATTTTTTCTTAAATCAAATTTGGTAGTCACTATTATTTGATCTGATACTCATCTTGGACAGAGAGTTGCAGAAAAAATTTAGAGGATTTTTAGCAACATACTACAATCTTTTCAATTATATCGAAAATACAAATTTCTTATGAATTACTACTGTTTTAATTAAAAATAAGTTTTTTGTCCTATATTTCATACCATTTGAGTGAGTGAGGTTATAATGGACTAAACAATGGTAATGGCCGAAAATTCTATTGGATGGAAAAGTGTTAACATTTATATTTAAATTTATAGCTCGATAGAAAATGTATTGAAATTTATATCTTAAGTGTAGATTCCCTCCAAAAGTGTCCTATGATTATCTTGGATTTAAACATGTGAGTCCTAAAGGTTATCAAATAAACTTGCAAAACCACATGTTAGTGTTATCCCAAACATTCATAACCCTCCATCACATACATGAGATCTAAGTATTCATTCTTAAGGTGTTGAAGATTATACATTAGTATATAAGATCTCAAGTTTTGATAGGGAACTTTATGAAAATGAAACAAAATTTCGAGATCCAACAAACTAGTAGATTGGTTTGATGTATAGATTCAGATTGGGAAAGTTCCACAAGTTATCAAAGTATATGTTTATTTATACTTTAGTTTTGATTTTGTAATATTTTATTTGAAGTCCACAAAATAATCTATCATAACACTTTTCATAGTAGAGGCGAACTAGAAATCTACCACATTTACAACTTGCTAGACAATGTGGTTGAGAAGATTATAAGAGTATATGCAATAGATACAACATTGACTTGTCTTATTGTATTATGATAACAAAACTAGTATACTAATGGGAAAGAAACCAATATTTCATTGTAAGACTAAGCATATTGAGAATCAAAACCGCTCCTTGAGAGTTGGTTCAAAAAGAATTGGATGAGATTCTATGTTATCTTATATAAATTATTAGATATAAAACATATTCATGAAGTGCCAAGTTTTAGACATTTGAAGCTTTGATTTGAGGTTTTTCCAATGGTTATTATGGTTTGTAACAATAGAAATAGGGTGCTCCACCATTTAGGAGATGGAGCACATGGATAGGGTTCCTATTTCACTCTTGTTTTATCTAAGGAAACCCTAGAGATCCCAATCCAATGATAGAATGATAGAAAGAGATTTGCTAAAGCTTGTCCTAGGGTTTGATTAGAGACTAAAAGAGGGTTCACCACCAAGCTAGGGCTTGGAAAGACAAGAAATGAATGTAACATGAAAAGTACCATGCAAAACCTAACTAAATGACCTTAGAAATGAAACTAAAATGTAGAGGAAAGTACAAAGGTACACCTAGGAAATTGATGAGATCATAACAAGCTTCCAAACCCTAAAATATTATTGTTTAATGCCCACTGGGACTCATATGTAGGTCTAGGCATATCAATCCTAGACTAGGGTTTTTGGGTGGAAACGAGAATCTAGAACTACTAAATCAGGATCTACAGAAAATACCCAAAAATAGGTATACTAGGACTCATACGTCACAAGCGACATATCAGTCCCATTTTGTCACAAAGTGTCTCGTTTTGTCGCAAAGTGTCCCAAGAGCATATTTTTGAAGAAAAAATTTGTGAGCTTATAAAGATGGATCAAATAAACCTTTTCCCACTAGTTTCATGCATATAGGTTGGATATCTCGCTCTAGATCTAAGTTTTTGAGAGCCTTGACAACTTTACATGACAACTTTTGCAACTTTTATAACTTTGCAATCTTGATACTTTTGGAGACTTCAAATCCACTTTTTCTTCAACCTATAAACCTACAATCACACAAAGAGAGAATTTTTTTTTTTTGTTAGGAAATGGGGGTTTTCCTTGGTCAAACCCTATTTAGGTAATTAAACCAAATGATGAAACAATGAAATAAAGACTTGAAATGATGATACCTTGGATGATGTCTTGGAATACAAATCTGCAAACTAACATGAAGTGACCATGAAGAATGTAGATTTTGATCTCAAATTAGATGTGGAATAATGCTTACAAATGGATCTTCAATGCTACATCAACAACATTAGCTCAACAACAGGACGATGGATTTTGGATTGCTACAACAAATGATGAAGAAATCTTCCTTTGAATTCTTTAAATATGCTTTTGAATATCCTTGAACTCTTGTGGAACCTTGTAATCATAAACTTCCTATTAGGATTGCTCTCTTAAGAGTATTAGGTGAAAATGAGTGAAATAACCTTTTATTTATACTTGTTAATGCCAAATTTCCCGAAATTACAACACTACTAGTTGACATCAAATCTAGGAGGATAAAATCCTACCAAGAATTTGAATTTAATTTAATTTTAAGCCACACGAGACTCATATGCCAAAAGTGGCATATGAGTCCCATTAGGAAAGGATTAGGGACAAATTTTTCAATAAATGCTTAGATTCATGTGAAATCCAGATTGGGGCCCCAAAACTTAGGTGGGATTCATACATCCAAAGTGGCGTATGAGTCCCAGATCACTAAATATGGGCCATACAATCCAAAAACATTAATTTTTGATTGGTCATTACATATGTGTCAAGATTATCCTCATAAAGATACATTACTTAAGGCTTGTGGATACAAAATAAGGCCAAATAAGGCATAAAGAAGCCCAAGTTATTAATGAAGCCCTAGATTAGTGTTAAAGTGTTAGGATACACTTTACAACACCCTAAATAAGACACCATTAAGTCCATTTAGTTCACAAGGGCCCAAAACTTAATGTGAAGGTGTAAATAAATACACTTTACAACACTAAATTAAGGAAAAATTAGGTCTATTTAGCTTAAAAGGGTCATAAATCTAATGTAAATGTGTGAAACACATTACAACACTAGATCAAGGTGATATTAGGTCCAAATTAAGTGAGAAATTGTACCATATTCAAGAAGGGAGTACAATTTTTGTCATTACATCTAGCCCCCACTTTAGTGAGAGGAGGAACTTGCTTCAAACTCACACTAAAGTAGACAAAATTGCATAAAGAGGGGTTCAAATGTACCAATACTACTAAGGATGACAACGACCAAGAGGGTTGTGCAAGCCCCCAAGATCAAGATCCTATGCAAAACCAACATAAGCACAAAGGGACACACACAAGGTATATGATATGTAGAAAAACAAGATACACAAACATGCAATGTCAAAAAACAAGCAAAAATTAAAAAAAAAGGTGGATCAAGCCTCGACCGTTTTTCCAACACGACGTGGATCAGATCTAAGTTGTTTGTCCAAAATGCATGCTCACTCTGAGGCAACAAAACTTCAAGTTTTCCACTAGGTGCTTATCCAAAGGGTGGCTTGGTGAGAATGTCATGCTTCTGTATCGGATTCTCACTGTATAATGAGAAAGTCATGCCCATGTTTAGGCTTCTCATCATACGCTAAGGGTATGTGCAGAATCATCATGGAAAAAACAAGCCCTTAAGTGGCAAAAAATAAGAAAAATCAGAGTTAGGCAACTTCATGTAAAAATTTGAATAAGTTATCTATATTATTTCAAAAATATGTAAGAATAGAATTTGTAGCAAATTGAATGTAGTTTCTAGACTACTAGGTTTAAAAAAAAAAATCTATTTGGTAAAAATTTGAAATTTCAATGTAGTAGTACTTAAATTTCAGGGAAAAAAATAAGCAGTAGGTGTCTATCTAACCACCCTAACCACAATAAAATGAGAATATTTTTTTATAATATTTTAGATATAAGTAGAGGATTCATGTCCTGATGTGATGCATATTTTTCTATAATTTTTTTCCAAGTAAATAATTAATTATGAATTTTTTATTATAACTTTTAAAAAATATAAAAAACTTGTATGTCTGACCATCTTAACTTGGTCAAAACTTCATGAAATTCATTTTTTCTTTTTTTAATCCTATAGTATGTGAAACATGGAATATGACACATGTTTTGGATTCAAAAAATATGATACCGTTTGAAAGTTATAGATGTTTTTCAATCATTCTATCAATTAGGACTTTAGTCATAATTTGAATAGAAAATGAATAATAATTACTTATTAAATTCAAAGTAAAGCATAATTATATTGGTGGAAAGTTGAGAATCTCCTTTAAAAACCCTTTTCATTTCATCAATTTTGGGTAAAAAAAAGTCATTAGCCACATACCCATCATATTGCCACTTTTTGGCCCATCATGATCTTGCACATACCCCTAACCATACCAAAGCTATACCTCCTGATAACTTTGACAAGGCACCACAAAACATGAATGACAAGATTCATGAGGAAAGAAAAACTTTGTATGCTTGACACTCATTAATAAACAGGATGGCACCACAGGCAAGCAAAGTATGTTATGCAAGGTAGCCATATAACGGATCTTATAAATGCGAAATAGTGTAAGGTATGTTCAAAGGGATTTTGCTTAGTTCATGTAAGGTCTCTTATTAGGGAACTGTTAAACATGTGCATGACAACTAAGAGGGGGGGTTAATCAGTTGTCACACAAGTTCAAACTTAAAACTTTATCACTAATCAATTCTTCAACCACACTATTTTGTTATTAAATATGAGCATGAAAAACAAATAACAGAAAGTAAATCAACACAATGAACACTAAATTTTTACGTGGAAAACTCAATGAGGGAAAAACCACGGTGAGGGTTAACTCACAAGATAAAGATTATAAACTAAATACAAAGGCTCATTGCCCAAAAGAGGACTCACTGTCCAAATACAAAGGCTCATTGCCTACAAAAAGGACTCATTGTCCAACAAAGAGGCTCACTACCTACAAATAAAAAAGAGAACAAAAGATTCACCACTGCAATTAAAGCACATTCATAGGATTACAGAAACCTTCAGCTCACTGCCTTTAGCACACTAAAAAACTGCTATCACAACTCACTCACACAAACTTCTGCTCTTATGATTTGTGGCACACTTTCGTCAATTTGCATTACACTGTCATACAAATCTTCAAAATTCGATTTGCTTTTATACCATTCTCAACCTTAAAATCATTTACCAAGGTCGACCACAAATAACCCATTTCATAAATTCAAATTAGGTCGACAACTCATTCCTACGGTCGAAAGGAATAAGAGTGGACCAATAAAAACATTTAACCAAGACCAAAAACAATATTCTTGAATCTTCTACACGATTCCTTAATTAAATTTTATTCTTCGAATGAAGTGTAAACACCAGGTCGACCAAACCTAATGAAAACACAAAAGAACATTGATGCACATGCGTCCCATCACGAAGATGACACACAAACACTTCAACACGCTTCATTATTCACAAGACTTCATCTTAGACTTCTTCAGATATGTCCATAGCAAAACAATATACTTCATACACTGAATAACTTTCACTAGATCATTCAAACTATGCAAACTCGTTCTAGAATATAAAAACACGACTTCCAAATTACCAAAATTCAACCTTCTTCACCAAAGCATAGAAAAGACCTTCACAAAACATATCCTAGATCTGCAAGTTCTGAAATGAAACAACAGAGGAATGCAGAAAAAAATATTTTTCCCAATCCACAGAACATTAATTCTGCCGGTAGAACACACATACCAGTGGACACAACTTTCACGTATCATCTCACCAAAAACTGAAACTCAAATTATATCATCATCAGATCACCTTAATGAAAACTTCAAAACTTCGTAGGCATAGGATCAACACAGGAGAAACATGGAGCACATACCAGAACACAATCTGAACACATTCATCACTTTGACTTCTCTTCTTTATTAATCTTCTCAAAAGCACTCGGAAACTCAATCAACACAACACATATGTAGCCATATAAGATAGCTCCATGTACTCACAACATCTCAGCAACATCTCAACTATGCATGTACAATCTACAACATATTGAACAATGTTGACATTAATGAAAACACCACCATACTATCCCATACTTGCAACAATCCCCCCCTTTGTCATTGATGGCAACAAATAATTTGAAAAACCATCAAAGACAAAAAAAAAATTGCACAACACCCATGAGAACACCTTCTCTTCTTTTGCAACTATTTTGCACATGATTTTCTCTCCCCCTTTGACATCAATGGAAAATAACAACTGCTCTAATTACTCCCCCTTAGGAGTACACTCATCCTATAACAATGAAAACCTATTCTACTTCCCCTGCAGAGTAGACCCATCTATCAGTCCAAATAAATGAAGAATCTGTGAATTCACTAGATTGATGCACCTTCATGTGCACTTAGTTACAAGGGCCAATGACCCCCAACCTCTCCCTAAGATGCTCAAAAGTATCCTTCAGAAGAGCCTTAGTAAATATGTATGCAATTTGTTCCTTTTTTGTCACATACTCCAGTTTGACCTCATTCTCCAACACTTTTTCTTTTAGAAAATGATATTTGATAGATATGTGCTTTGTTCTTGAAAGCATAACCGGGTTCTTTGAAATGTTTATTACACTTGTATTATCATAGAAAATAGAAATAGGCTCATCACATACTACTCCAATGTCCTTCAGAGTTTGCTTGATCAATGCGTGTAGCAGGATGTTGCAGCAATATATTTTACCTCTGCAGTGAATAAAGAAACCGAGTCTTGCTTTTTACTTAACCATGAAACTAATCTTCTGCCAAGAAAGAAAGCAACACCACTGTTACTCTTCTGGTCATCTACACATCTTGTCTGATCAGCATCTGTATAAGCACTCAAGGTGAAATCATTACTCTTAGGGTACCATAGTCCATACTCTGGTGTGCCTTTAAGATATCTAAATATCCTTTTTACAACTATAAGATGTGCTTCTCTAGGATCTTCTTGAAATCTAACAACTAAACACACTACATGCATAATATTTGGTCTGGTAGCAGTAAGGTACAACAGTATGCCAATCATGGATCTATATTTGCTCTAATCAGTCTTAGAAGATTCATCATCCTTTCTTAGTTTACATCTGGTTACAATAGAGGTACAAACTGGTTAAGAATCCTCCATCCCAAACTTCTTCAACAACTCTTTTACATACTTAGATTGTGAAATGAATATCCCTTTATTAGTTTGATTCACTTGTAGACCAAGGAATTAATTCAATTCACCAATCATAGACATCTCAAATTCTTTATGCATCTTTTTAGCAAACATTTTACACATGCCATCATTTCCACCAAAAATTATATCAACATAAACAGCTAAAATCAACATCTTATTACCTTGCACTTTGAAGTAGAGGTTGTTGTCAGTAGAACCTTTGTTGAATCCTTGCTTTGTCGGATATCTATCTAGTCTTGCATACCAAGCTCTAGGAGCTTGCTTCAATCCATACAATTATTTCTTCAATTTACAAACCATGTCATGCTTGTTAGACAATTGCAACCCTTCAGGTTGCTCCATATACACTTCTTCCTCCAACTCACCACTCAAAAAATCCGACTTAACATCCATCTGATATACCTTGAAGTCCTTGTGGGAAAAAAATGCCAAAAACATTCTGATAGCTTCCATTCTAGCCACTGAGGAAAATATTTCTTCAAAATCTATACCTTCAACTTGTGAATATCCTTTGCATACCAATCTTTCCTTATTCTTTACTACTTCTCCATTTTCATTTAGCTTATTTTGGAACACCCATTTTGAGCCAATCACATTTTTTTCATAGGCCTAGGGACTATTTCCCATGTATGATTCTTTTCTATCTGCTGCAATTCCTCTTTCATAGCTCTCATCCAACTTTCATGTTCACATGCTTCTTTTACAAATTTAGGTTCTATTTTAGAAAGTAAACACAAATTTACCTCAGCCGCAACTTTGCTTCTTGTCTTCCCACCTTCACTCTTGTCTCCAATTATCTGATCTTTCTAATGATTCTTCTATACATATTTAGGAGTCCTAGCAGCATGTTTTGGTTCATTCTCTTCTTCTTCTTCTTCTTCCACTTGTTCTTCTTCTTCTTTCTCTTCTTCTTCCTTGTCTTTATTTTCTTCAGGTACATGTCTGTAGATAGGATCATCAGGTTCAACTTCACTTATCTCAATAGGTCTACATATGTCTTCATCAACTTTCACATTAGCACGTTCAATAATCTTTCTCAATCTTTTGTTAAAACATTTGTATGTCTTGCTAGTAGTATAGTATCCAAAAAATATTCCTTCATCACATCTAGCATCAAACTTTCCAAGATTTTCATCATCTCTTTTAATATAGCATCTGCTTCCAAATACCTTAAAATATTTCACAGTAGGAGTCTTACTAGTCCATAACTCAAAAGGTGTCTTTGTGTTGTTGTGCCTTATCTGAACTCTATTAAGAACATAAACAACAATATGTATCACTTCTCTCTAATATACATCTTGTAAATTGGACTCTTTCATCATAATTCTAGCAGCTTCCTGTACTGTCCTATTTTTCCTCTCAACTACTCCATTCTGTTGTGGGGTTCTTGGAGCATAAAACTATCTTTTTATGCCATGCTCCTCACAGAATGCATTAAATTCACCAAAAGTGAATTCACCACCTTTGTCAGATCTCAAACACTTGATTTTCAAATTTACTTCATTTTCTACTCTTGCTTTGAATACCTTAAACCTATCCAAGGCCTGATTCTTTTCTATGAGAAAAGCAACCCATGTCTTTTGAGTGTAATAATCAATAAGCAACATGAAATATTTGTCACCATTCAGGCTTCCAGTCTTAGTCGGACCATAGAGATCAATGTGTACTAACTCCAACATTCTAGTAGTAGAATGTTCTTTTCCCTTAAAGCTACATCTTGTTTGTTTTCCCAGTTGACAACTTCTACAAATAGCATTAGTAGGTCTTTTGATTCTAGACAGTCCTCGAACAATATCCTTAGCACTAATCTTGACTAGGTTATCAAAGTTCACATGTCCCATTCTCTGGTGCCATAACCAACTTTCACTGATTTGAGATACAAGACAATGACCATCAACTCCCTTCAGTTGATAGATGTTTCCATGAGTTCTTCTTCTAGCAACAATCATATCTCCATTTCAAGATCCTTTTTTGATTTCACGGGTATTGTTCTGAAACACAAGTTTAAAGACATTGCTACACATCTTACCAACACTCATAAGATTATGCCTAAAACCCTTCACATAATATACATCATCAATATTGTGCACTCCATCAAAACTAATTGAACCTTTACCACAGATCTTAGCTCCTAAATCATCATCAAACATGACTAAACCACCATCATAATTTTCAAGTTTAGTGAACTTACTCTTATCTCCGGTCAAGTGATTTGAACATCCACTGTCAATTACCCAATAGTCTTCATCCTATCTTGCATGAAAAGAAATAACCAAAGTACCTTCCATCCTATTCTTCTTAACCTCTGGAGCCTTCTTACTTACACATTTTCCAGAGTTAGTGGATACAAATTTATTTTCCAAAGCTAGGAATAAGCATTCACTATCATCAACCTGATTTTCAGATTCATCATCAAAAATACCTACCTCTTCCTTAATATAGTACAAATTCTTATACTTCTTATCCTTCCTATCCTTATCCTTATAATCCTTGTTCTTTTTATGTGTATCCCTATTCAAACATCTCAAAGCATAATGACCAATGTTACCACAACTAAAACATTTAAAGGGTAACATACCTTTATATTTTTCGGTACCTTTCTTCAATTTCTTGGTGAAGTTTGCTTCCAACTCTTCATCATCACTATCTGGTTCTTCAATCTTCAAAGCCTTAAATGTCATTTTTGTATTCTCTTTTGTTTTGTCGTCTTTCCAGAACTTCCTTATCTCAAATGCTTGCAAGGTGCCGAACAACTCTTCTAGGGTGTACTTCTTAGGATCATACATTTCTTCAATAATAGAGATTTGTCGCTATAACATTCCAGTAAAGTGATCAGGATGTTCTCGATTATATCTTCATCTAATAGTTTTCCTCCTTGATTTCTAACTTAATTTCTGCTAATTCAACTCTCTGAAAGAAACTTGTAAATTCTTCACCATCTTCCATCTCCAAGTTCACAAATCTATGCTTTGCCGCCAGCCTCTTTGTCAATTTCACCTTTTCATTTCCTTCATACATGTCTTCAAACTTCTTCAAGACTTCATATGCAATATCTAGAGAATTAACCTTGACTCGCTCATTTTTGGATAAACCACTGCAAATCACATATTTTTCCTTCTCATCTACAAAATTGACACAACTAGATGGAAGTGTATACTTATTCTCAATAGCCTTCTAGGTCTTGAAACCAAGAGAGATAATATATCCTCTCATCTGTCCCTTCCAATCATTGTAGTTAGTTCCATCAAATATAGGGATTGCCAACTTGTGCACCATCGGATCTTCCTTAAGCGGTTAAGCTCTACACAAGGAGCCAAAAGCTCTGATACCAATTGTTAAATAGGCGCAGGACAACTGAGAGGGGGGGTGAATCAGTTGTCACACAAGTTCAAACTTAAAACTTTATCACTAATCAATTTTTCAACCACACTATTTTGTTATTAACTATGAGCATGAAACACAAATAACAAAAAGTAAATCAACACAATGAACACTAGATTTTTATGTGGAAAACCCAATGAGGGAAAAACCATGGTCAGGGTTAACTCACAATATAAAGATTATAAACTGAATACAAAGGCTCACCACCAAGGGCTCATTGCCCAAAAGAGGACTGACTGTCCAAATACAAAGGCTCACTGCCTACAAAAAGGACTCACTATCCAACAGAGAGGCTCACTGCCTACAGATACAAAAGAGAACAAAAGATCCACCACTGCAATTAACGCACATTTGCAAGATTACAGAAATCTTTAGCTCATTGCCTTCAACACACTAAAAACTACTATCACAACTCACTCACACACTTCTGCTCTTATGATTTGTGGTACACTTTTGTCACTTTGCATCACACTGTCATACAACTCTTCACAATTCAACTTGCTTTTATACCATTCTCAACCTTAGAAGCATTTACCAAGGTCAGGCACAAATAATCCATTTCATAAATTCAAATTTGGTCGGCAACACAAAATTCCTGCAGTGGAAAGGAATAAGAGTGGACCAATAAAAACATTTAACGAAGACCAAAAATAATATTCTTGAATCTTCTACACACTTCCTTAATTAAATTTTATTCTTCGAATGAAGTGTAAACACTAGGTCAGCCAAACCTAATGAAAACACGGAAGAACATTGATGCACATGCTTCCCCGCACGAAGATGACACACGAACACCTCAACACGCTTCATTATTCATGAGACTTCTGTTGTCAAACGGATTGCACCTGAACACTTAAATAGTTAAATTTAGCAATTTGTTGAAACATGGAATGATCCTCAGGCCTATGGGTTGCCTAATCTTGAGGATCAATCTCCAAAGAGGGCTGGTTCCCTGATGAAAACCTCCTAAGACTAACTAACTTGGTTGGAAAAAAGATAGAAAGCTTGCTTGAATTGAAATCCTAAAGCTACAAGAGGTGATTGCACCAAAATTCAGTGATTCTATTCGCTATCCTAAATCTATAATCAGCTGCAATAAAGTCCTAAATCTATCTCACAATTCAATTAAGATCATGAAATTCACCAATATTTCACATGAAGGTTTGAAGTTTCAATGTATGTAAGAGGAAAACTAGATTTTCACAAATACAAATGACTGAAATCTTTGTTAAACACAACATGCAACTTGAATTATAACATGAAATCTTCTTGTTTTTTAAAGCATCAATGAGACTAAACAAAGGATTCAAGATAAAATCAGTGTTTAAATCAAATCATTCATATGACAATAAAACTCAAGAAAGTATTGAGAAGGAAACACTATACTGAATATAAACTCTATTACAATGCTTGAATAAAAAGCTGAGTTACAATGCCTCCTTGCTCTATGTGTAAGCAAAAGAACTCCAATGAAAAAGATAAACTTTTTCAATATATACAATGAGAATGCACTTCAAAGTGCATGAAAATGCAATTGAAAGTCAATTTCAGTGAGAAAGTGATAATCCCAAGGTGAAATATGAGCAGAAGCAAAAAACCCTAAAATTAAGGTTCAAACTCATGCAAAAATGAGTGAACTCAGTCTTGAACTTACAGTCATAAAGCATGCAACTGATCTATAACTCAAACTAAGCTGGAAATCTCTGAATGTGAGCCAAAACATGCAAAAATCCTCCTTGCTTTAAACAATTCGCCCTTGATAACTTAAAGTCCATTCTTGCATGATAAATCTTCAGTTAAGTCTGATATGAAACTGAAGTAGAGTGCTAAAAATCTCCATGATTCGTATGACTAACTCATCCTCTAGTTAGCTCTACTCAAGTACTGCATGGATCTCTAATTAACTCATCATCACATGATGTCTTTTATTTGCATGTAAAGATAGTTAATTAATTAAATGATTTATAATGTATCATTTAATCAATTAACCTACATTGAGAATGCAAAAATAAAAGAAAGAATAATATTGAGGCATAATGTCAAATCAGAAGTCTTAATTCTCATCTCACGGGCCTTCTTACATTATACTTAGCATATTTCTAATATGCGTTCACTATTTCCAAAAATATTAGTCGACCATCATGTGTATTGGAAATTTTTTGATAATAGTCAACCATAATGATAAAAGCAATATTGACTTAAGAGTCAAAGCAGCCACGGGCAAAAATAAGACATAATGATTTTTGTTAAAATCATGGGAAAAAATCAAAGTCATTCCACTTTGGTCAAGAAAATAATATCAAACCCTAAAAGATCATTTCATCCGCACTTGACTTGGAGAAGCTTCATGAAGAAGCTGGCCGCCATTGCTGGGTAGGGTTTATGAGAATTTCCTTGATGCTAGAGCTCGAAATTTCACCATATTTTGTTGTTTCTGGGCCGAATCTTATTGATCTTCATAGGGTAAGTTCTTCAGTTTACAATCTGGAGGTACCTTGACTCCATTACATCGCATTTTCTGAGGCTTACATACCGCTACCATGAGACATCTCTGACGCATCTTCTTTTCATTTTTCTGTTGCTATTGAGTTTCCAGCAAGCTCTCCATGAATGATAGGGCTTTAAGCCTTTTGAGACTCAATCTACAGGAGGAACTCACGGCTTCACTTGTATCTTCTGACATAGAATATCATGGTAAGCTTTAAAATAATATACCTCTTTTCTGCCATTGATTTTTTGAGTGCTCTTGATACTTGTATGAGATTGAAACTCTTGTAGCTGAGACTGATACAAAATCATGCATATTTATGACTCTGGCTGCCACTGTAAATAGTGATTCGCCTTCTGGGTATTCATATTTCACTGTATTCTGCATTTTTGGAGTAAAACCCTTACATGGGTAAGAAGAAATCTACATTTTTTCCACCATAAAAACATTTCTGAGCAAGAATCATTATATGAATGTTGTAACAACCACCATGGTGGGTAATATTTTGATATTCTTGGCACGAATTTGCATAATTTATGGGTATTTTCTCATGCCTATTTTGTTCTTTGTATAGAGACACCTCCTTGTAAACTTTGCAATCTTCGTACTACTCCTTGCATTTGCTATAGAAAGCTCCTTGATGACTGAAAACTTAGAGAAAGAACAAGGGTACCACAGTGAATAGATTGTATCAAAATTGAAACTAACATCACACTGTGAGGTACTCCTTTCAAGGTTACTATATAGTTGTTAGCCACCATTCAAATAGGCTACTGCCTTACAGATTTTACTGCCATTGTGAGCATACTTATGACATATCCTAATTTATAATCGAACTCATTGGATGCAAGCATAGTACTGATTTCTTTACCATTTATTGATTCATGCTTAAATGATTGCTCTATTTATGCTTGACCATTCACTATCTTGCTTTGAAACTAGAGTATACATTATGAACTATAACATTGTTTATCTCTCTTTATTCTTTCCAAGGTCTTCACTGAACTTTATCTGCCTTGATTATTGTTCCAGAACACAAGCATCTATAATTTTCTATTTTTCTGGACACATACTATCTGCCATCAGAATGGTATTTTTAACAGCCAAATCATTCTGCTGTTGGGATTCCATAATACGTTGAGGATTGGGTTCAAAATCTGCAATACCAGGTTGATTAGGAAAATCAACACCTTGTTTCCTTGTGATGAAAATAAGTCTCTCGGGATGGAAGCTCCTCTCTGCCCTAACTGAATTTCTACTGCTTGGTTGACCCAGATAATCATGTTGGCTATTGGTGTCCAAAGTACAACTTTCCTCCACTCTTTCAATTTGATGGCCATTACTGGATAGGCTGAACTAGACTGGATTAGATTTTGTGGGACAATCATCATTTGATGTCTTGCCATCTTTCAAACATGTCTCTTTTGTATTCTTCCAGTTCATTGAATTTATAGATGGAAAGACATTTCTATTGCCAGGTTGTGCTACTACCAATGGTATTCTTTTCACTATAAAGGTTTTGACTATCCACTATTTCCCTGTCATATGCACATGCTTGTCTTCCCACGTTATTGCTACTAATGAAAGCCTCAACCTGCCTTAGGAATGCATTTTGTTGTTCTCTTCATGGGCTAAATTACTCACTTTGAAGTTCACCTACTATGTTGTCCAATTTTTGCTTTATTCACAGTGAATAATCTCTCAATTAACACCTCTGATCATTGCATGAGACTGTCCAATGGTTTCAATCTACTCAATATAGTTATTCCTCTTGTTTTGAAACTTCAAATTGGCAGATTACTTGAGTAGTGATTATCTATGAATATGGATTTTTAGCAATGTTATCTTGACTGTTCTCAACCATCATGATACTCATTCTGCTCCTTATGATAAATAAATCAAAGACTGCTCTTGTAAATCTATCTTATAGACCTGCAGCTTATTGTATTATCAACACTTTTTGATCTACTGCCTTCCAGTTATGCATCCATGCCTGTAAATATGTTGTCACTTTTCCTGTAAGTGAACACTTTTAAATGCTTTGATTTGGCACTTGTTCTTGCAATGTTCACCTGTAGCATTTGGCACTATGACGAATGTTCTTTATAAAATTCTCCCTTCTTGTTGCATACATATCTGTTTCTTTGTCATATCTTTACTTCTTTTGATCAGCTGGAATCTTGTTGATGATTTACATTGATTGTAAAATATGAGAATACTGCTTCTCATTTGTAAGAAACAATTAACTTGTTGAACGCTCTGCTTTCCCTTCAGTATAAAGGGCTCAATGCCTTATTAAAATGTGAACATAAATGAAAGGCATAGCTGAAACAAGAGATGATAAATGCAATATATTTTTAATTGTTTCCTTTGAATGATGAGCAAAAGATAACTGCTCAATCTATTTTACCATGCTGAATTAGACTTCTTGATGATAGTCTTAGATGATGATTGTTTCTTTCTTTGATTAAATAACTCTCATATATGATGTGAATGAGAGGTGTCCTTATGATATGTCGGGCTCTACCCTTGTGGGAGCCTGTTTTACTCCACATATCTGATGAAAATAATCACAAACATGATGAACATGTTCCTGCACATTGAAACAAACATGTTAGCAAAATAAAAGAAGCTAAAAGCTTCCATTGAGTTATGTTTTTCTTGATTATCAGCCTTTCATCTGGTGAATGCTTGATTTAATGCAAATTACATTCTTGTTGGTAGAGTAAGCATTAGGCAGAATGTAATTCATCATTGCTTAGAGTATAACTCTAACACCATTCCTTTATAATTTTGCAGGTTCTTGGAGCGAGGAAACAAGGCGGCAGCAGCTTGGAGACATGATGACTGAAGACATCAATGAAAGTGATTCATCATTACAGGCAATGATGAATTTCTCCTCTTCTTTATGCTTACGTTATGTTCAGTAGTGTAGTTTTTCCTTGAATTTTGTATTCATCATTTGATTGTCATAATCAAACTCAGTTACTCTCGCGGCTTGTGCAAGATTCAGTGTTTTTACAAAATGAATAAAAGCATTACTATGCAAATTCTTAATTTTTTTGTTTCAGATACTTGCACAATAAAACTGTAATTTAGATGTAAATTGATCTCTATGATGATCAATGAATACTTAAACAACAAAACATGAAAATTTCTATACCTATCAATGATTAATTTGATTCAGCTCTACCTATTTGAGCTCGTAGTGAAAAGTAGGTAAGAACTTCATCTTAGACTTCTTCATATACGTCTACAACAAAACAATATACTTCATACACTGAATACCTTTCACTAGATCATCTGAACTATGCAAACCTATTCTGGAATATAGAAACATGACTTCAAGATTACCAAACTTCAACCTTCTTCACCAGAGCATAGAAAAGACCTTCACAAAACATATCCCAGATCCACAAGTTCTGAAATGAAACAACAGAGGATTGCGGAGCAAAAATATTTATCCCAGTCCACAAAACACTAATTTTGTCGGTAGAACACACATACCAGTGGACACAACTTTCACGTATCATCTCACTAGAAGCTGAAACTCAACTTATATCATCATCAGATCACCGTAATGAAAAATTCAGAATCACACAGGCATAGGAGATCAACACAGGAGAAACGCGAAGCACATACCGAAGCACAATCTGAACACATTCATCACTCTGACTTCTCTTTATTAATTTTCTCAAAAGCGCTTGGAAACTCAATCAACACAGCACATCTACAACCATATAAGATAGCTCCATGTACTCACAACATCTCAGCAGCATCTCATCTATACATGTACAATCTGCAACATACTGAACAATGTTGACATTAATGACAACATCAATGACAACACCACCAGACTAGCCCATACTTGCAACATGAACATCATGCCTAATGTCTCAAAGAGAGGAAAAGTTAAAGAAATATCATGCTCTCAGAGGATATCAAGCCCAATGACACCACCAATAAAAGGATGCATCGCAAGAATAAAGAAAATCACACAATGAAATATGCGTGTCAATGTATGCCCCCACTTTAAAGCAGTTGGTAACACCATTGTTGTGAGCAATTGCTTTAGAGAAAAATAATACATGAGAGCTTATTCAGAAAGCCCTATGCCAAGTCATATGTTTCCAAATGACGCTACGTCATGAAAAGGGAAGGGGTTACCCCAAAAATGTATAACTCAGTACGTCACATGCGATCTAACTTAAGGCATGCCATCTGCATCCCAAGCTTGCTCTTATATGTACATGAAAAGCGGTCAACTAGCCAAAAGAAACAACGACAAGTGACATACAAGGAAAATGCTACTTAACCCCTTGCTCCCACTTAGTGTAGGACAAGGATGAGTCAAAATGATTGACGAGAAACTTGCTAGAGTGAAAATTAGTATCAATTAGAGGAATTAGGTTCCCCAACATAAGGAAGAGAACCACACTCCTTAACATGTTGAATTTTATCACTTAAAGCCTTACATTCATTAGTAGAATGACCATGAGCTCTATGATATTCACAAAATGAATCTTTGTGGTAAAATTTATTTCATGTTCTTGGAGGGAGGGATATCAAACGGTCTTGGAGGAGTCTCAAAAAGATACTCTCTTGATCAATAAAAGAAGATATTCCTTTATTTTGCGAAAAATATTTCTCTTGCTTAGTATTAGGTGTCATACTTACACAAGACTCTTTAGATTGTGAAATTTTGTACTCTCCTTGATAGGAGGGTGTAAAATATATCGAATTCGAATCGCAAGTGTTTTGTGTGATGACAATAATATTAAGCGAGGATTTCGTTGTTTCATTTGTTTCTTTCAAAGGACAATAACCAAGACCACTACTATCTATTAGTTTAGTATGCACTAATGTTAAAGTTGGCTTAGAGGAATCTTTTGTAATAGTCTTGATATTAAGTGAAGGCTTATTTCTTTCTTTCGAAGGACAATAACAAAGACCGCTAGTCTTTTCTTGCATGTTAGGCTCTATAGGGACACAAATACCTTGTTCTCTAGTACCACATCCTTTTCCATTATAACTGAGTTGTTTCATAAGTTGATAACCTCTTATGTAAATATTTTTTATTGCTTTCAGATTCAGTGGTTGTTCATAGTCAAGTTCATCAAAATTGTGTAATTTATTGTTTCTTGTAAAGTGTTTGAGGTGGATGCTTTCGAGGGGTCTTCTAAATTTTGTGTTGATGCTACCACTTTTTCTTTTCCCTTTTTAGAATCTTTGTTTATGATCATGTATTCGCCCATGAATGATGTGAAATCTAAGAAACTGCAATCATCTTCTAATAGCTTCATGACTTCCTCAATGTATTTCTCTTTGTCTTTTTGTTGTCGGGTTCTACTTGTGTTGCTGGTGTCAGTTTTTTCAAAGGATTTTCCTTATTTTTCTCAATGTTTAAACAATTTTTTGGTTCAAGGTCAGCTTCAAGTGTGTACACTTTGTTGTTGTAGACATATTTAATTTTATGATGAAGAGTAGAAGGCACCCCATTCATTGCATGGATCCATGGTCTTCCTAAAAGGAGATGGTATGAAAGATCATGAGGCATAAAATGGATCAGTGTTTCTAATGTGGCCTTTCGAGCTCTAATAGGAAAAGTGATCAAACCAAGCAATTGTTTTCATACATTGTCAATTCCCTTAATAGATAAAGAGTCAGGTTGAATTTTGTATTTATCCATGCCAAGTCTATCCAAAAGGGTCACACTAGACACATTAAGGGATGAGCCATTGTCAATGAGGGTTCTCTTTATTCCCCACCCATCCTAGGAAGCTATTATCACAAAAGCATCATTTTGTTTTTGCACTTCCAAAGGAAGGAGCTCACTTTGGCAAAAAATAATGTCAGCTTTTATTCCTTGAATCATGGATGCTATGTAACTCGGTTGCACATTAGAAGGGATAGGAACTTGTTGTAAATCATTTTGAATCATGTTATGATAATGAGGGGATGCTTGAATAAGGTCCCATAATAATATCTTAGCAGGAGTGTTCTTAAGTTGTTCAACAAGATCATAATCATTTCCAATTTGTGAAGGAAAACAAGGACCAAGTAAGATAGGGTTAGGAAACAAGAGGGATGTTGAAGGTGTTTGTCTTGGTTAAGGATTGTTTCTAGTGTTATATGTATGAGAAACGATATTATAACTCAGTTGCTATGAAACATTATTATTAGGTGGGTAAAGGATAAGTTTGGGTTTGTGGTCGTTGTGAGGGTGGGTAAAGAATTAGAAGATTTTTAGGATGTCCCATAGGGTATTTAAGAGGTCCAATAGTCAAGGGGGATCTAGCGAACACTTGTGCATTCAACACCTCAGCAATTTCAGTTTCATGTCTTTCTAATGAAGGGGAATCTAGTGTTATCTTTTCACCATCATCTAAGGAAGCCGAAATGTTGTCATTTTCTTCCACCATGATATCTTCCCTAGTAAGAGAGTTTTTAGGAGAACTACAAACTACATGTTCATGACATTGAAAGGTTGGTTCTTTTAAAATGACCTAATCACAAGTAAGGGAGTTATCCATGGTTGGATTGTATTGCTTATCAATGATGTCATTGTCTTGTTCAATAATGTTTTCTCGAGGGGAAGAGAGACACATAAGGTTCTCATGAATTTCATTGATTGTATTTTCTAACATCAAAGCATCTTCTTCACAACTAGGAGAGATATTAGGAGAAGAAATGTGATTGTCAAGATTGTCCATAATTTCATTCCTTTCTCCCATAATGTCTTATAAAATAGGATAGGTAAGGGAAGAATCATAAAGAGGGTTTTCATAGATCTTAAATATTTGATTATCTAACACCAACATATCGTCATCATGTGAAATTTCATCCTCTTTCATTAAAGCATTATCACAAGAGGGGAAGATGTTGGGAGATGAATGTAGACTAGTTGAAGTTTCAATGGTGTCTTGTTGTGTTATGTAGTCGTCATGATTACCTATGATTGAATCCTCTTGTTCATCAATGTCTTGCCTAATAAAAGAGGTAGGAGGAGAGAAACAACTAGGACTCTCAAAACTCTCATTGATTGGTTCTTCTAATACCAAAATATCTTCTTCACAAATATGAGAGATATTAGGAGAACAAATATGATTGTTATGATTGCCCAAGGTTGTATTCTCTTTCACTAAAGCATTCTCATAGGGAGGGGATAAGAAATTTTTCTTAGCATGACTAGATAGGTAGGATACTAACATTGTTTGACCAAGAATGAAAAGTACTTCTAACCATCTCATGCAATGCTTCAATAATGTAAACAATGTATATCCAAAGATGAAAAATACTTTTATCCAATGTATGCAAAGCTTTAAGAACGCACTGTGTATCCAAAAATGAAAATCACTTTTCTCAACTAATGCAAAACTTCATGAATGTAAACATTGTATATGCAAAAGTGAAAAGTACTTTTATCCATATTATGAAAAGTTTCATAAATGTGAACATTTTCAAATCTGATGATTATTGAAATGATTTAGGAAGAAATAAAAAATGACTACCCTAAATTGATGTTTTTGACGTGGATGCATAAAACATAAGTTATTGAAACTTTCCAAACTGTTACTATAGGTTACCAACAAGATTAAGAAACACAGAAACAGGGTTTTGATGCTGTAAAATGCAGTTTCAGGCTTGATCTGGGACTAAATCGCACAGAGGGGTGTATGAGTCCCATTCAGGGTTTTTCAAGGGTTCAAACAATGAAAAAAACACAGTACACGACTCCCAAAAATAAGGAAAAACCACCTGTACCGGGACTAAATCGCCTAACTTGGACTAAATCGCCTAGAGGGGCATTTGAGTCCTAGATTAGGGTTTTTGCACTAATTTTAGCAAATTCTGAGTTGATTCTATTGTTTCTAACTTGTATGATGTCTGGACTATTTGCGATTGTATAATTTCAATGAAATTTAATGATCTAAGATGCAAAAATGCAACCTATATGCACTTTCACTAATGCAAGATTTAGAAATAGTAGATGCCAATTAACTAATGCAAAACTAATGTAAGCAAGATCTAGGACTTTAATTCACTCCAAATAAAAAAAATTGTTATAAATGTAACAACGGAAATGGGTTGTTCCACCGTTTAGGATATGGAACACACACAAGGGATCTTATTTTACTCTTGTTTCATTCAAGGAAACCCTAGAGATCTCAATCCAATGATAGAATGATAGAAACAGATCTACTAAAGATTGTTCTAGGGTTTGATTGGAAACTAAAAGAGGGCTCACCACCAAGCTAGGGCCTGGAAAGATAAAAAATGAATGTAACATGCAAAGTACCATGCAAAACCTAACTAAATGACCTAGGAAATGAAATTGAAATGTAGTATAGAGGTGCACCTGGGAGAGTGATGTGATCAGAACAAGCTTCAAAACCTTGAAATCTTGTTGTTTAATGCCCACTGGGACTCATACACCAGTTTGGGCATATCAATCCCAAACTAGGGTTTCTAGGTGGAAATAGGAATCTAGAACTGCTGAATCAAGATCTATAGAAAATACCCAAAATTAGGTATATTGGGACTCATACGCCATAAGTGGCATATTAATCCTATTTTGTTACAAAGTGTTCGAGGAGTAGAATTTTGAAGTGAAACTTTGTGAGCCTTTAAAGATGGATCAAATAAGCCTTTTCCCATTAGTTTCATGCAGATATGTTGGAAATCTTGCTCTAGATCTAAGTTCCTGTGAGCCTTGAAAACTTTTACAACTTTTATAACTTTGCAATCTTGATACTTTTGGAGACTTCAAATTCACTTTTTCTTCAACCCATAAATCTGAAATCACACAAAGAGAGAAAAAATGTTGTTTTGTTAGGGAATGGGGGTTTTCCTTGGTCAAACCCTGTTTAGGTAATTAAACCAAATGATGAAATAATGAAATAAGGACATGAAATGATGATACCTTCAATGATGTCTTGGAATACAAATCTGTAAACTAACATCAAGTGGCCATGAAGAATATAGATCTTGACCTCAAATTGGATGTGGAACAATGATTGCAAATGGATCTTCAATGCTACATCAACAACATTAGCTCAACATGTTTGATGCACTATGTCTTTGACATGATGATGGATCTTGGATTGCTGCAACAAATGATGAATAAATTTTCCTTTGAATTCTTTAAAGATGCTCTTGAATGTCCTTGAATACTCTTGTGAAATATTGTAATCATAAACTTGCTATTAGGATTTCTCTCTTAAAGGTCTTAAGTGAGAATGAGTGAAATAATCTTGTATTTATACTTTTTTATGCCAAATTTCTCAAAATTACAACACTACAAGCCGACATCAGATCTAGGAGGATAAAATCCCACCAAGAATTTGAACTTAATTCAATTTTAAGCCACATGGGACTCATATGCCAGAACATTAGGCTAGGCTTAGGGACACATTTTTCAAGAAATACTTAGATTGATGTGAAATTTAGATTGGGGCCCCAAAACTTAGGTGGGACTCGTACTCCCAAGGTGGTGTATGAGTCCCAAATCACTAAATCTAGGCCATACAATCCAAAAACATTAATTTTTGATTCGTCATTACATGTGTTAGGATTATCCTCGAAAGATGCATGAATTAAAGCTTGTGGATGCAAAATAAGGTCAAATAAGGCATAAAGAAGCCCAATTCATTAATAAATCCCTAGATTAGTGTGAAAGTGTTAGGATACACTTTACAACACCCTAAATAAGGCACCATTAAGTCCATTTAGTTCGTAAGGGCCCAAAACTTAATGTGAAGGTGTAAATAAATGTCACATCCCTGTCAACTACCTCCACGGTGGATGTTACAGAGAAGAAATAATTAAAAATAAAATAAAATAATAAAGACATAAAATAAATGGGGAGACATCATGCATTAGAGGATAGAGGGCGTGAGTAAGCAGGGAGATGGGTCAAGGGAGTGTCAGTGCCATTAATAGGCATGGAAACCCTGTCCTCCCACACTTTCTCGTTTGATTTTTCATGTGAAAGGGTAAGTGTGGCCAGGTCATGTGGAAAACAAGAGCCATTTATACAAAAAAAAACCCTCACAGCCCCCATAATTCCTCATTCAAGTCCGAGCAAAGAAAATGTTTTGTGGAGAGAGAGGTATGGAAGCATAAAGGAAGGAGGAATCACACAACAAAGGGATAGGCATCAACACACAAGAGAGACAGGGGAAAATAAGAGAAGATAGAGAGGGACATGGGGAGATGGCACGCAAGGAGCAAGGAATTTCTTTAGACATGAGAGGCACATAGAAAATGCAGAGGGAGAAAGAGGGGACTTTAGGCGAAGGAGAAATGGAGGAATGAGAGGAGGGAGTCATTTTGGATAAGGAGGGAGAAACCGCATGGGGGAAGGTAAAGAAACGCATTGGAATGAAGTTGATCAAAGTTTAGGGAGGATTGCAAGGTAATGAAGTGCTGGAAATGATGGATTGATGACATTTTTTAGAAGGTAGAACCTCTCCTTGTCAAGTTAGGCGTTGCTCATTTGGGTTTGTTCTTAACAATAGCTATTTAAATTTGCATATATAACAATTAGCTGCAATTTCCCTACCTTTGGTGCCTAAGGGTTTTATTTTCTTCTAATTGTATTATGACAAGTAGCTATAAAGAAAATTTCAGAATTGTATGTAGGTCTAAGAACATTTTACAATTTGTTTGATTTTATCCCATAAGCCTTGAAACCAAAGCCTAGTGAAACCCACAAATGCTTTTCTTAATAATCTCATCATAACATGAATTTTTGTTTTAGCTTTACACTCATCCATAATTGCATGGAGAGTAGATTTACAGTAGCTGCAAGTTTCCCAAAAATGTTAAATCCAATAACTGAGAAATGTTACTACTAATTTTACCATCATGAAAGGAGATTTTATAACTCCAATAAATATATGAACTCTCCACTGATAGAAGGAAATGAGCAGATTTCTTCATTAATAAAGGTATTAATTAATAAAAGGAACTATGAAAGGGCATTATGTCATTAGCACTCAGTTGAAAAGAAAAAGGTTTAGCCCCTAAATTAACCAAACAAGTTGGCCTTCACTTGCACTCACAGTTTTCAAACCAACATGATCCCTTAACGGTATGGTAAAAATATTACGAGCAAGAGGTTAGACTAGGTTATGAAGATTATGTTTTGGTTTTAAATTCTTAATCTAATTTTACTCGTTACACCATCTACATGGTAAGATTATTGCAAGGAGACTATACGTCAAAATTGTTAGTGATATAACATGTTTCAAACGTTGGTTCACTGTTGGTTATCTTTAACTACAAAGTTAAATGCTATGTAGCTAATAAACAATCACTATTGTATACTTACCAATTCCTTATGACTATACTCTCTAATGTTGGGGTAGATTATTAGTGAGCTTAAAGTTATAGCATTTTGGGAAAGAGAGGTATTACCCCTTCAAGGCAAGAGTAGATAAATTGAAGGTGCTCATTGTAGACCACAATATGCTTAAAAGGTCTTGAATTCCGACAGTCATTAAATTCACAATAAATAAATGTTGATTTAAATATTTATCTAGCACACTATGGTGTAGTTCAAGGTTATCACTCATGTTTACATTTTCACTATGACATAGCGTCTTGGTTTAGTGATAAGTATGATTTGTGAAAACAAACACAATTTCTTGTTAACTAGTCATCCTAACCTGTGTCATGGAAATAAACTTATAGGATGTTTTGGAACATTTATTAACTAAGAAATCAATATAAACAAATGTTTTGGAACATTTATTAACTAAGAAATCAATATAAACAAGGGTTAAGTATTTAGATACTTAATGCTTGAACTTTAAAAAGAACTAAGATGGCAAAGAGTCCTAGATCAGATATTTAGTAGCAAGTTAACCTTACGATAAGAACCAAGAATCATATGTAATCAATATGACCCTTGACACTTGGTTGCATAATAATTGCAAGGGTGACTTCGTTTAGTAGCATTGAGACCATACATTACTATACATCTCTTTAATGTTGAATCTTGGTGTTTTTGATAATCCATTGATGCCATGGTAAATGTTTTATATGATTGTATGATGTCTATAAATCTTTTAGATACAAGAACTTTAAAAATGAATTTATTATTATAGCTATAATGAACCTCAATATAATTGTATACCAAATGAAAGGCGAGTATCGTTAATTTGACAATGTGGTCGAGATCAATCCTTGTAGCAACTCTTCATACCTTACTAATGACCATTAATGTTATGATTAGACTAAATGATGAGTATGATTAAACTATCTAGTCTACTAAATGGATTATCATAAGAATATGGGGTTGCACCATAAGGTAAAAGAACTTCGAAGATCAAGAATATTATTAGCAACATTATTAATGGGACTATGTTTTCATATATTGGTCTAATTGATACAGTGTTGCCAACTTTCCTAAGTAGGATTCAGACAATGACTATAACATAAAACCAACTCATAAATACTATCGTATTTCTTGTAAAGACATGTATTTATCCCTTGAGTATAAGAACCTTAATAGTGATCCTTATGTTATAACTATATGGTATTGTCATTAGGGTACCAAATAATGCACAATATCCTCAATAGTTGATTGCAAAGATTCTAAGATGTTCAAATTGAATTAGGATCAATATCTATGTGAGGTCAAGTGTGATAGGGATGACCTAGTTGGAAGTTCCTCAGTATAGGCTTACTATATTGTGAGCTCAGTTAAGCATCTTCCTAAAACTGACAGTCAATAATAATTGAAGGAAACCATTAATGAAACCTTGATTATGGGAAACCGATGCGTAGGTCCTTTGAGAGACCTTGTGAGGAGAACTATGTGTGACTTTGACCCATTTGGAAGCGGAAACATAGGCGGTCCTTGGGAAAAGGATGCCCCTGTGACTTCAAGTCCGTAGGGAGAGGGTCTAGGGGGAATAACTCCTAGATGTCGGGGTTGTTCTAGATTGGTTTGACTTTCTCCCTTTCAGTTGAGGTGAATGGGTGTCGAATGGGTATGAACAAATTAAGGGAATCTAATACTGTGTATTTAATACATAATATGCTTTATATAGTAAGTGAAGATTGACTACCTTATAATGGGTATTTGAATATATGTATAAGTTTGGAAAAGTCCATCTCGTGTTGGTTCCATGTATCTCTTATGTGTCTATGTAATTCAACTCCATATCTAGAGGTCTCTATGTATAGGCCTGTGTATTTGTTGATTGTGATTTGTGATTCGTGTTATGTAAAACCCACCCAAGAGTGAACCTCCGGGATATTTGAGCAGTGACAGACAGTCATTGGACCATGCCAATGATTGATGTCTAGGCTACTGCTAGGGATTAGTCGACATTCACCTGGTTCACAGAGGTGAAGGTAGTAGGCTACCCTGGTTATGATACGGCCATAGCGGTTGCATTGGTAGGGACCCATCCATGCGGGTAAGGGGAATTCGGGGCTAACCGCATATTGATAGGGTTCACTAGCTGTCACTAGTATGCACAAAAGTGACCAATGCCATGTGTTACCTGGGATTGTGAAAAAGATAGCTGACAATATCATGAAGGGCACAAGGTGGTATATGTCAGGAGCTACTTATTCCTAGGTGGATAGACTTGTCGTTGATGGCTTATAGGCAATTGAAGTCAGAATCCACCAAGTTTGGTAGGTTCACTGCTTGGGGAAACCCTTGAGATGGTGGACAAACCCACGGTGTAGTATGGGATGCACCAAATCCCCTCCTAGTTGTTAGACTAATACCTAGCCTTGTGGGGTTGAGGACAGACCCGCGGTGTAATATGGGATGCATCGAATCCTCTTCCCATTTATTTAATGGTGTAGAAGACTGGTGGAAGGATAGGACCCACAGTGTAGTGTGCAATGCACCGATATTCTTTCTGTCTGGGATGCATTATGGACATGTGTTAGCCAGTGTGTTGTGTTAACCAACTAGTGTGGATGTGATGTATGTTGGGGCTCGTCACTATGTATTTGTGATGTATGTTGGAGCTTGTTATTGTGCATTTGTGATGTATGGTTAGAGCTTGTCACTATATATTAATGATATATGTTGGAGCCAATCAATAATATAAATGTGATATGTGTATGCGACAATCATTGTTGCACTTGTGATGTACATATAAGCTAATCACTATTATACTTGTGGTCTGTGTATGATCTAGACACTATTGCACTTGTGATCGATGTATGATCTAGTTATTGTTATACTTCTGATCGATGTATGATCTATTCATTGTTATACTTGTAATCGATGTATGATCTTGTCACTATTCTACTTGTACTATGTATGAGCTAATTAGCTTGTGTATACGGGGGTATGCTCATGACGACCATTGTGTATAATTTTTGAGACTATGGTATGAATGATCTTTTATGAATATTGTGAATGTTTGTACACAAACATTTGGTAATGATTGGTATAGACCCAACCACTTGATGATAAGATCATTATCATTATATTATAATTGACTATGTTGAAAGCTTACATGTTATAAATTAATTGTTATGGGTTAAAGGTGAGGTAATAGATCTCACAATGGAGGTTAGATTGAACTCCCTCTGTCATTGTGGGGTGAACTACGATATCTCTAATTCCCACGAGGGGATACGTAGGCAAGGTCATCATGAACCCTCGAGGCTTAGGTCGTAGGTCTAGGAATGACCCTAGTTGTATGAGCTTAACACCTTTGAGTGTAAGAATATAAGTGTGACGTTGATTGTCGTTACCATGGTGAATGTTGAGCTATTGAAATTAACATTTCTGATCTATATGAAAAATGTCTGATTGGTTAAGTTGGTAGTTGTGCATAGTTTTAAAAAAATAAATTATTGTCCCAGATGGGAATTTTTACAATAAATACACACATTATAACACTAAATTAAGGCAAAATTAGGTCTATGTAGCTTAAAAGGGTCCTAAATCTAATGTGAATGTATAAAACATGTTACAACACTAGATCAAGGCAACATTAGGCCCACATTAAGTGAGAAATTGTACCATGTCCATGAAGAGAGTACAATTTATGTCATTATATGGTTGAGAATGAAAAAATAATGGTCATTGCATAGTTTGCATGCTAGTTTAATTCAAATTATTTGTGTAATTTTAATTTTATGTTATTTGAGTTTTTCCTAATGATTATTAGGAGTGAGAATGAAAGAATCATGTCAATTATATTAGTTTCATGTATTGCAAAATTTACCTCATCAGTAATTTGGATGCAAATTGCATGTTATTTTAATTAAAATTACACACAAATGTTGGAGCTTACACTAAATTTTCTATCACAATACACACAAAAGTTGAAGCTTACATTTTAAGCTTTGTTTTGAGTTTTTTCTAATGGTTATTATGGGTGAGGACAAAACAATCATGCTCCTTATATAACTTGCATGTTGATAAATATAATTAATCAGTAATTTGTCAAAATATTTAATTTCTAATTACTTGTGTAATTTCCTGTTACAATAAACCCAGAAGTTAGAGCTTACACTCTGAACTTTGCTTCAAATTTTTGTTACTAGAAATAAAAAATTCATATCCATTTTATAATTTACATGTATTGAAAAATATAATTAATCAGTAGCTTGCATATATATTACATATTATTTTTATAATTTTCAATATAATAGAAAATTTCCCCTCAGAATGCATATAGAAGTGTGGCTTATAAATCATTATTCTTTTATCATTTATATTGCTGCTATATTTCCTATATATAGTGCCCCGGTAAAATAACAGCAATAACTAGTATAATTTTCTGTGTGTATCTATGTCTGACCTATTTTTGTTTATATGCATATTTTTTATTTTGAAATAATAAGTTATGAATAAATGATGTTTTTAAAACTGTAAAAACAAAGCATATGAAAAACAACGCGTACGTGCAAATTTCCGACAAAATATGTCACTATAATACCAATTCGAGCACTATATACCAGATATAACAGGCTTTTGCCAACCAGATATTGAATCTAAAGTACTTTTGAATTATCATTCGGGAGATGTATTAGAGTCCACAATCAGTTTGTTTTTTGTTTTTAATATTCATTACCGAAAACGGTGCCACCTGATAAAAATTTGTAACGGACAAAAACAATTTAAGGAAAATTTGATAGATTTGTTTGTTAAAAAAGTTCAGATTCTGATCTTTACAGGTAAGGGTATCAAAAAAGAGAACCCTAAGGCGCTCTGAAATTTACTCTTCTATATTATTTCAATCTAGAAGTTATTTTCAATTTGATAAAATTAACGTTAAAAAATTAAACTTCAAGCTCAAATCATAGCATAGACAACAAACAAAGTGAGAGGCGCGAGTCTAGAACATTAATGGAATACTTAGATTTCCTAATTTATGCTCTGTTTGAATACTGTTGGAACTTCACAGTGCCTGAAATAAGTTGCAGAAAATCTCTTGGACCATAGAGTCCCCTTGAATTCATGAAAGGCTGCACACACACAATCTGTTCATTAAATTTTATCTTTTGACATAAAGAAGAATTGCTTAGCAGAAATTTTAATCATGAAATTACGTGAGATTGAGATTAGTTTGATGCAGATCTTGTTGAGTTGCAGCTTCTGTTTCCAAATTATTGTTGACTCCTTCCATGATGTCAATATTAAGGTGGCATGCCGTGCGACTTCTACCAATCTGTATCATGTTTCGAATTTCATTCATGCCAATATCAAAAAAAGCATTATGATAGCAATGAGGATATGGATAGACAATCTGTTACCTTTTTAAACAGATTAGTGTTTTTCACTGTAAGCGATTTTGCCTGCGTGACAATTGAAATCATCAACCATTACCAAAACAGCTTCAGTACAATTGTGATCAGTGAGGAATTTGCCCGAGTTTTGTTTATGCAGCATATAGTAATTCCAATTTAACATGCAAAGCATGACGAGAAAACGAAAAAAAGATGAAATGTGATTTAGTCTTATAGGAATCCTCAAGATCAGATGTCAAAACCAAGCAATATGTATGCACTACTACTCAATTCATGCTATATTACTGCGTGAGGATAATTAAGATTTAGAGAAGGAATAGGGGTTTATCAAATAACCCAATTAGATATTCTGCCTATCGATTAAATTTTAAGCTGTAATGGTTTGCATGAATCACGGACTTTAAATGTAATGACTTTGAGTTGTCTTAGTAGGGAAATATTTAACCATGTTCATCTGACCCTTCGGCTGGTGAATTGAGCAATCACATTTTTTTCAGTCGGAATCAATCCATTCTAGATCATGTTGGAATATTTTATTCTGCAGTCAGCAGACTTGACACCTCAGCCCCGATGTCAGATGAAGACCTCAAGTTGCAGCCAAAGTAATCTGCAGCATTTAATTTTGGTAGATAAATTTGAAATTCAAATTGTGCACTTATTTTTGGGCTTGCACGGCCAACAAACACCTGCAACAATTAATATGTTAGGTAAATTTGAAATTTGAAAGTAGCGCTCATTTTTATGAGCATTTTCAATAAAGACAAAAGGAATGTCGTTGCAACCGTTAGTTTTTAGTATGTAGAAGTTTTTGTATTGGAAGGTGACCCTACAGCAGCAGATGAAAAAGGGAATGTTCAGCACAGAACAGTGACAGAAGTAGTAGACGCAGTGCATTGTCAGCTGCAGCTATAGGATTGTAGCAGTTTATGTTTTTGTGGTGTGACTGTAGCACCCAGTCATTGGACATCTGTCCAAATGGTTTAGTTTTTATTTTGTTCATGTAAATTAGAGAATATTCTCTAAATTTTTGTATTTTGGAAAGAACAAGGAATATATGCAAAGTTAATTTCTGTCTATTTATTCTGTGTTCTCTCTATACATCCTCTGTGTGTTGTTTTTCTATTCTATCAGTCCAGTAATAGCAGCAAAGTTGTGTATCAACACCCCTGCCGCCCAACAAGTGGTATCAGAGCCCTGTTTTTCTAGGCAGTCAAGTTTGTTTATTGTGGGTGTCTTTGGTAAAGCCCTAGGTTATCTAGGCATTATTTAGTTTTCTCAAATTTGATAAATATGGCAGGAGGTGATAGCAAAGGTTGGCAACAACCACCACATTTTGATGGGAAAAATTATGATATATGGGCTAAGAAGATGAGAACCATCTTAGTTGCAAATGACATATGGGAGTTGGTCACAAATGGGTTTAGTGATATCACAGACCCAAATGCATTTGCAACCCTTTCAAATGCACAAAAAAATCATTTGAAGGAGAACCGAATGAAGGATGCAAAAGCCCTCAGTTTGATTGAGGCAGCCTTGAGTAAGGCTATTTTCCCATGTATTGCAGCATCAAACTATGCAAAACAAGCTTGGGAGATATTGCAAAATAGTTACAAGGGGATTGACAAAATGAGGTTAGCTAAGTTGCAGCTCTTGAGAAGAAATTTTTAGACTCTACAAATGAAAGATAATGAGTCCATTTCAGATTTTCACACTAAGGTTTCAACCTTGGTAAATCAGCTGAGAGTCAATAGAGAAACAATGGAAGAGCAAAGGATTGTTGAGAAAATCCTAAGAAGTCTGCCTACTAAGTTTGACTATGTAGCCGATGCTATTGAAGAGACAAAGGATTTGTCTCAGATGACTATAGATGAGTTGATGGGTTCACTACAAACCCATGAGCAGCGGTTGAACAAATTTGCTCCTTCCCTAGAGCAAGCTTTCAAAGCTCAGACCAATGCAAGAGGTCGGGGAAGAGGCAGAAACAATAAAGGAAGAGGTCAAAGAGGTAGAGGTAGAAGCAATTCTAGAAGAGGTTCTGACAGTACAGAGAAGCCGAGCAACTCATAGTCAGCAAACCAATACCAGAAGAAGAACAAAAGTTTGAATCAAAGGAATGACAAGAGCAATGTGCAGTGTTATTACTGTCACAAGTATGGACACCATGCTAGTGAGTGTAGAAAGAAGCAACGTGACCATGGAGGCCAAAATGCTAATGTAGCAAATGAAAACAAAGATGAAAATGACAAACAATCCAATGTATTCATTGTTTGCAACCTTGCTGAATGCAACAATAATGAAGTATGGTACTTGGATAATGGATGCAACAACCACATGAGTGGTAACAAGAACTTTGCCTCCATTGACAACAATATAAAGACTGAGATAAAAATGGGAAATGATGAGAAGGTTCCCGTCATTGGAAAAGGTGTAGTCAGCATCCAAACGAAGAATGGTGAGAAGCAGCAAATCCAGGATGTCTATTATGCCCCCGGCATAAAGCACAATCTATTGAGCATTGGACAAATGGTCCAAAATGGTTACAAAATCCTGATGGAGAATGGAGAACGCAAAATATTTGATAGAGGAGGCAGCAAAAGAGTGATGGTTGCAATGCAGATGACGAGAAACATAATGTTTCCTCTTAGGATGCACATAGTGTCTGCAATAGGAACAACAGACAGTCAACAACAACATTGTTCACCGGCACTAACAATAGTCGAACAGCAGTTTGCTTTCAAGACAATCATCAAAGACCCATCCAAACTATGACATTTAAGGTATGGGCACTTAAGCTTTTCAAGTTTGAGTTTATTGTCTAGGAAATGAATGGTTAGAGGTTTACCATCCATTGTAGAACCTGATGGCAAGTGTGAGGCTTGCATTTTAGGAAAACAATATAGGCAGCCATTTCAATCCAGGTATTCTAGGAGAGCAAAAGCACCTTTTGAGTTAGTGCACTCAGATTTATGTGGACCCATGAAAACCCCGAACTTAGTTGGAAATACATATTTCATAACTTTTATAGATGATTATAGCAAAAAAATATTGGTCTATTTTTTGAAAAATAAATTAGAAACCTTTGAGAAGTTTGAGTGGTTTAAGGAAACAATTGAAAAGGAGAGTGGTCACTATATCAAAGCCCTTATGACAGATAGAGGGGGAGAGTACATTTCGAAAGAATTCCTAACTTTTTGTAGGAACGAGGGCATTCACAAACAATTTACAACAAGGTATACCCCACAACAAAATGGAGTGGTGGAAAGGAAGAATAGGACCATTCAAGATATGGGGGCAAGTATGATGAAAGCAAAAAGGCTGTCACACATACTTCGGGGAGAAGTTGTAGCAACAACAATCTATATACTGAATAGGTGTCCCACAAAGGTTGTCTGTGATATGATTCCACAAGAGGCATGGACAAACAGCAAATGGAGTGTTGAGCACTTAAGGATATTTGGGTGTGTGGCATACACACTCGTGTCAAAAAAGAAGAGGAAAAAATTTGATGACAAAGGAGAAAAATGCATCTTCATAGGCTATAGTGAAGAGTCAAAAGCCTACAAATTGTACAATCCCATCACCAAGAATGTTGTAATCAGCAGGGATGTTATATTTATTGAGAACGAAGCATGAGATGGAACCGTGGATGACACCACGGGTATTTCAGTTACAATACCCCTTGATGATGAACAAGTTGCAAATGATAGCAACATAGGGGGAGCTTGAGAGAGCAGTAGCTCAGGAAGAAACTACCGTAGAGCATTAGAAAACAATAGCTTTGGTGATCTACAGCAGAACAGTAACTCGAGCAGTGTTCAACAAAGACAGCAGCCTAGCAACACTGAACAAAGATAGCAGTCTAGCATCTCCAGAATTCAGCAAAATAGCAGCTTTGACAGTCAGCAGTACAGTAGCTCCAGAGGTTAGAGTAGCAGTAGCTCAAAAGCAAATTTGGATCCCACACTCGCATCATTGATGCCAAGAAAGACAAAGAGTGTAAGAGAGACCTATGACAACACACAACATGCTGATTTTGATGAGAACTTGGACTTTGCATTATTCTCCTATAGTGATCCAACACACTTTGAGGAAGCGGTAAAAGAAGAGAAATGGTGTAAGGCCATGGATGAAGAGTTGGAGGCAATAGAGAGGAACCAAACACGGGAGTTGACTGATTTACCCAAGGGTAAACAAGTAATTGGAGTGAAGTGGGTCTATAAGACCAAGTGTATTGCAGAAGGAAAGATTGAAAGACACAAGGCAAGGCTAGTTGTGAAATGGTACAAACAACAGCCTGGTATAGACTATGATGAGACATATGCACCAGTTGCAAGGCTGGAAACTGTGTGGACAGTCATAGCAGTTGCAACACAACATTAGTGGAAAGTGCTACAGATGGATGTAAAGTCAGCCTTCTTGAACGGAGTTCTAAAGGAGGAAGTGTATGTGGAGCAGCCACCTGGCTATGAAGTCCCAGGGCAAGAGAACAAAGTGTATAGGCTCCAGAAAGCTTTTTATGGGCTGAAACAAGCACCTTAGGCGTGGTACAACAGAATAGACTCTTATTTGTTGAGCAATAGCTTTAGCAAGAGCAGCAAGGAACCCACACTCTACATCAAAGCAACCAAAAGTGATATTTTAATTCTTGTTTTGTATGTACATGATTTGATTTTTACTGGTAACAGTGACAACAGAATTGCATATTTTAAAGAGGTGATAAAAAATGAATTTGAGATGACGGATTTAGGTTTGTTGAAGTATTTTCTTGGGATAGAAGTTCAACAAACACAACATGGCATTTTCATTTCACAAGCTAACTATGCCAAACAGATATTAAGATGGTTCAAAATGAATAACAACAAACCTGCCCCCACACCAACAACAACAGGTTTGAAACTGTGCAAGTTTGACAGTAGTAAGGAAGTGAACCCAACCCTCTACAAAAGCATGGTTGGAAGTTTGATGTATTTGACATCAACTAGGCTTGATTTCATGTATGCAGTAAGCTTGATATCTAGGTTCATGGAGAAACCTAAGGACACACATTGGCAAGCAGGAAAGAGGATCTTGAGGAATCTCAATGGAACAACAAGATATGGCATCATGTATGGCGCATCTAATGAATTCAAGTTAGATGGTTTCACAGACAATGATTGGGCAGGAAATGTGGATGATAGGAAGAACACATCCGACTATGTATTCAACATGGGATCGGGTGCAATCTCATGGGCATCAAAGAAGTCGATTGTCTCTCTCAACACAACAAAAGCAGAGTACATAGCAGCAAATGCAGTAGCTTGTCAGGCTATTTGGTTGAGGAGGATCCTTGCAGATTTATAGCAACAACAAATTGACAACACAGTCATTTATTGTGACAATGTGTCCTCCATAACGCTAACAAAGAATCTGGTCTTCCACAGACGAAGTAAACACATTAAGATTCGTTATCACTTCATAAGGGAGTTGGTAGAACAAGGTGAGATTGAATTATAGTATTGCAGATCCGAGTAGTAGCTTGCCAAAATCTTCACCAAAGCATTGCCTAAGGATAGTTTTGAGCGCCCAAGACATAGGCTTGGCATTGTGGATAGCTTTAGAGATCAGCTCCGAAAAGAACAACAAAGTGACAACTGACTTGCAAATTAAGGGGGAGTGTTGGAATATTTTATTCTGCAGTCAGCAGACTTGACACCTCAACCCCCATGTCATATAAAGACCTCAAGTTGCAGCCAACGTAACTTGCAACATTTAATTTTGGTAGATAAATTTGAAATTCAAATTGTGCACTTATTTTTGGGCTTGCACAACCAACAAACACCTGCAACAATTAATATGTTGGGTAAATTTGAAATTTGAAAGTAGCGCTCATTTTTATGAGCATTTTCAAGAAAGACAAAAGGAATGTTGTTGCAACTGTTAGTTATTAGTATGTAGAAGTTTTTGTATTGGAAGGTGACCCTACAACAACAAATCAAAAAGGGAATGTTCAGCACAGAACAATGACAATAACAACATAGAAGGAATGTTTTAGCAGACGTAGCGCATTGTTAGTTGCAGCTACAGGATTGTAGTAATTTATGTTTTTGTGGTGTGAGTGTAGCACCGAGTCATTGGACATCTATCCAAATAGTTTAGTTTTTATTTTGTTCATGTAAATCAGAGAATATCCTTTGAGTTTTTGTATTTTAGAAAGAACAAAGAATATATGAAAAGTTAATTTATGTTTGTTTATTCCGTGTTGTCTCTGTGCGTCCTTTGTGTGTTGTTTTTTTCTTCTGTTAGTCCAGTAATAACAGCAAAGTTGTGTATCAGCACCCCTGCTGCCCAACAAATCAGACTGACCAGTAGATGTGGACCATCTTGTCACATCTTCTATGCACCTCACTATTTTCTTGTGAGATCTTTTATTTCTATTCTAATTTGGATTAGGGGTGGAATTTGTGATTGTAATACATTAGTGGATCTATATGTTTATAGATAGTTTTATGAATGGTTGATGATTATTGTTAATGAATATAATTAAGTGGTTGTGTTATATAATAAATTTAATGTGTTGATTATAGTTTTTCACTCATCCAAATTATACAAAATTTTTGGTTAGATTGCAAGTATCTGAAGTGCAAGGTGTGAGAATTTAAAAGTACCTTAATTCTCTAATACCATGACAGAAACACAAATTACAAATGCACACAGAGTTGCTGCTTTGTTTCTCAATCACTAAGAATACCAAAGACATGCAAAATAACAGAATAAAATAGATTTGGAGACACAAAACTAGGCATGCAAACTTATTTGTTTTATTAACTCAGAGAAATTAACATTTACAAAAAAGGTTTCAAATCTGAGATTACAAACTGTTAATGACAAACTTAACTTGCAGCAATCTAGAGCTGCACCCACAAACTCAAAATAATCAGGAGCTTCTTAGAACTCTGTAAGAACTCGTTTTCTTCCCTCTGAGGTTACTGATTGTTTTTAGTTTGATGTTTTGCAATTTCTTTGTATTTTCAAGGGTTTTTATGCTTTTGTTTGATTTGTTTGATAATAAAGATAATAATACTAAGCATAAAGAAATACAAGAAATGCATGGAATGAAAAATAACCACTATTGAAAAGATTGAGGCAATATTTTATTTATTAAATTAGGCCTTCAAATACATAAGCATACCCGAGAATATAAAATAATAAGGTGGCTGGGTGCTCCACTTGAATTTTCTTAGATTTTTTTGTGCCTTCTCAAACCAAAATCGCCCTCCTTCTAAGGCTGCCTCCCTGCTACAAATGAAGATTCTAAAAATGCAGGTCGTACTGTCTTGAAAATTGTGCCAACAATCACAAATGATCAACTTCTAATTTACTCTTCAATCTGACACCAAAATCCTTCGTTCCTACTTCGAAACCCTTTATAAAATACTCTAATTTTGGGCATAATTAGAACCCCTAAATGAAGTTCCTCCGATTGCCAAATTCAATGGATATTTCACCACCTCAAATGGCTATAACATTGGAGATTTTATTGTTCTTCAATGGCTCGAAGGACAGAAACCCTTGGCTTCTCCTCACAGACAATTTTCATCAAAACAAATGCTCAATAATGAATTCAATTTTTCCTTAGCTTGATTTATAAATCCTCATAGAGGGTCGACCCCCTCAAAAAGCACATTAAATGCATTTTAATGTTATAACATTTGCACATTAATAATTTTAATATTATCACCTTGGGATAGGTGCCCAAAAATTAATTAAATATTATGGCCTCTTTTTAATGATGAATTGATCCTCAATTATAAAGTTAAAACTTTATAAGATTTCCTTTTAATAATTAATTATCATTTGAGCCATTTAAATATTAATAACTCCTTCAAAACTCATTATTTCACCACGCCATCTAAAACTGGGTTCAACTCTACAAATCTCCATACGACCAAGTGCCTTACGAAAAATAGTAAGGGTCTCTCTCAATCAAACTCAGACTTACTATAAACAATAAGTATAGCAAAACGGGCCCCTGGAGACACCAAACAAAAGCCAGAACTGAAAATCACTGAACTCCGGAGAAGATACAAGCCTCTGCTAACCAAGACTCTACCTCAGAAGACCCTCTAATCATCTGTATTAGCCTACGAGAGCCAATAATAGGCTAAACCATCCACAATCACGATCATGCTAAAAAGGGGACATTACAGTCTACCCTCCCTAAAATTGCTCGTCCCCAAGCAATCTCAACTACCCAAAGAGACTCCTCTATAAAATCACTCCACCAATATCCCACCGGTAGAACTATGCAATGTCCCTAATATCACAAAAATGCTCCTGTAACACCATCACAAAAACCACTGACTAAACCCGCTGAGCCAACTCAAACTCGCCATCAAGTGTCGTGGAAGTATGAGTCTCAAAAGGAAGCGATTCAATAGATTGACCATATTTGCTTCCACTCCCTATGCAAGGAAAACTATCATCCCAATTGTCCATCACATGCGCTACTGAGCTGTGCATCTAAAATAAATCATGTACATGAGGATTAAACGTAAAACTGTATGCAATCCTCACCATGTACACTTCTTAAAACTCCACTACGAGCTCTGCACTGGAAGGATCCCACACACAACAATCAACATTCATCTCAAAGTCAAGGTCAAGAACGGAATCAACGTCTAACCCAAAAAGTGGATTATTATAAGACAAGATAGCATCTGCCTCAAACAAGGGATTTTTCACAAACTCAACAACACCTCCATGTTGATCTAAGGCATACAACTCCTAACCACTGGAGTCATCAACGGACACTAGCTCCTCCTGAATCATCTCCTACTCCATCCCCCCACTCTTCTCTCTACAGAGAGAGATAGAATGCAAGCTCCCATCTGTAATTCCCCTCAACACATGTTTCCTGCCATCAACCTCAAATGCCATCTCCATCTTAGGTACGTTGAGGGTAAATAGTCCCAATTCCTGGAGCCATTTCATGCCCAAAACTATTTCCATCTTACCCATGTTGACCACATAGAAATCAGAATGTAACTCATAGCTGTTCAACATCAAAGTGAGATTAGTAATCCACATAGTGCATGCGAGGGTATATCCATCAGCCACTCGAACTCTGAATGCATCAAAATTCTCAGCCTGAAGTCTACATCTAGCCACAAAACCCTCATCAATAAAATTGTGTTGCTCCAGTATCTAGCATAGCAACACAATGCTGCCCATCACCTATTCCCCTTAATCTAAAGGTGACCTCATCCTGAACATTAGCAAAAAATGCCATAGGATTCAAATTCCCATTAGTAGATGCCTTCACATCTTCATCAACCCCTATACCCACACGTTGATCCGCATCTTCAAAATGAGAGTCCTCATAAAATGCCCACATCACACGATTTGCTTTGCCCTTAGGTCTCAAAGGGAAATCATGATGCTTGCTATTGGTTCCTTACACCAGAAACATAATTTATTTTTTCTCAACTCCCCACGTGACTCCTCATCCACCATGGTTGCTGATTTCTTTTTCTTATCAGCAATTTGTTGAGAATCCTCATTGTTGGTTGAAGGAACATCCTTATGTGTACTACTTTTTGGGGCTGCAAACTCCATACTCCTTGCCTTCCTCATTGCCTCCTACAGTGTTGGTGGATCAAAAGTTTTTATCCACCATTGTAATGGTTCCAGTAAGCCCTCCATGAAAAGTACAACTAGCCTCCTCTCAAATATGTTTGGTACCATCACAGATAATCTCTGAAAGTCACTAATGTAGTTCTCCAAATTACCAACCTACTTAAGTTGTGCCAAGTCTCTGAAATATACTTACAAATCCTTCTTATCAAAATGTTCAACCATCCTATCAACAAACTCCTGATAGGAAGTAATGTGATCATTTTGTAGGGTCACCATCCCGTGATACCACCAATCGTGGGTTGCTCCCTCTAAATGCAATGTAGCATACTTGATTGCATCTGCCTCTGTCATAGGTTGAAGGTTCAAGAAAGTGTCCAACTTATGAACCCAAGACTGAGCTGTAACTTTTCCACTTCCATCAAACATGGGCAATGTGAGCTTACTAGTAGCATGCTTCATATCACTTTTTTGATTCCTCAGTCCCCTATCCTGCCTGGACCTGTAATATTCAACCCTCAAAGTCACAAGTCCGTCAAAATGCATGCGCTCACGCACTTGAGGCATCACTAATTCCAACTCATCGTTGGCTGCCATAACTGCATGATCTATTTTTTGGATCTAAGAAAATTGCTTTAAGAATGCATAACGATTACAATTTCAAACTCCAAATTACTAAAATGAAATTAATACACCACATAATTAAATTAATGGAATTAACAAAAGTGACGAAATTCAGAATGAGAGACAAGAAAGAGAATGCAAACAGCTTGATAACGGAGTTCGTCATAAGAACGACTACGTCTTCAGGCCCCTCTCCAAAGAGTAGACCGATCCGATTGAAATCTCAAGAAATTTGGAATTACAACTGTTTCAAAGCTTTCCCCTTCAAGCACAACGGAATTCCAACATTCTCCTGACGTACAAGATCAACATTTCATCTCTCCAAAATTCTCTTGAGTCTTCACCACCTGAATGTCCCTT
The DNA here is from genome assembly GCA_007258455.2 of Sequoia sempervirens. Lineage (NCBI taxonomy): Eukaryota > Viridiplantae > Streptophyta > Pinopsida > Cupressales > Cupressaceae > Sequoia > Sequoia sempervirens. The sequence goes on along the minus strand of VDFB02058242.1, from coordinate 17,490,398 downwards.
AAGCCTCTAAACCCCCCTTTTTATACAAGAAATTTACTCAATTTGGTTTTCAACCAAATTATTTTCAAATATTCCCAATATCCCCTTTACATAGATTTTTTTTTTGAAAATTGCCCCTTATTTACATAAAATCAATAATAAATCCCATATAATTTTTTTGAAAATATTATTTTAGCCCTTTCCATCCTTTATTCGGGCTTTTATTGTTTAGGAGGTTTTTCTTTTTAATCCTCCAAAGGATTTAGGAAGTTGATTGTTTTATATTTTGGGGGAGTTATCTTTAAATATTTGAATTTGGTTTAACCAACTTCTAAATAGTTATCAAAACCGACTGGCCACCCCATACTAACCAATGTCATTCGCTGGTGTACCGGTGGTTAGTTATTTTGTTGGGCTGGTGGTCAGGGATTCCAACCCAATCGCTGGCTTTTAATAACCAAATTGCACCTAACATATAACAAAACAAACTACCGCCGCTAATATGGTTGAGAAAATCTCGCGGCCTACCGGTGGAAGCGAGGGGCAGCAGTTGGGAGGTTAGGGGATCGAATCCCCTAACCCATTTTGTTCGGATTGAATGAACAACTGTTGGAAGGGAGCAGTAGTGGAAGGGCCACATGGCATGCTGAGGAGCTGCCATGTGGCACGATTTCATTCGTTGTTGAAGTCTGACTCGGCAACACATCATCCACCATGCGTCTGCCGCGCAAGTTGCACAGTCACCGTACGGTATGCCACGTGTTTGCTGCAGGAGGTACCACGTCATTGCCACGCATGATGTACGCATTGCCACATCGTGTACGGTTGACTGTACGAATAGACAAGTGTCAGCCCAAGATTGGTCCACTTCGTCATCCGCACTGTATGGACTATCACGTCAGCATCCATACGGTCAAAAGTCAACCTTCTCTGCAAACTTTGACTGGCTATAACTGGTGCAAATGGACTCCGATTCGCACGAAACGAATGTCATTAGAAAGCTCTCGACGAGTTCTTCGCGACGATGCCAACTTCAACCACTTTTGACAATGTCAAATTTTGACCCCTTTTTTCTCTGACCTAGGTCTTGGATTGAGCAAGGTTTGACCGAGCATATCTTCGGCTTCGTAGCTCCATTTGACTCTGTTTGACTTGCGTTGGAGTCAGAATTTCGGCCTCTTTTTGATGATGCCATTTCTAGAGAAAATTGAGAAACTTCAATTTTTGGTGAAGATTCTTTGGATCAGTCCTCCCCACTAGAGAGCTTTTGGACCTCTGAAAGTTGGTTACTCGAAAAGTGAGGGTAAAGTTCCCTCACTTTACGAATCTCCATCCATTTTTCCTTGCTTGGATTCATCCCTTTCAGTCCCACTCTGAGGCACTACACTGCTCCTCTTCGTGAAGTCCTGGTTTTCCTATATAGGATGGCATCCTCTAGCAACTCTGACATGTAGTCCGGTGAAAGATCATCAACTGATGGAACCTGAATGTGTGTCTTCATCCAGTATCATTGGAGGCTCGTACAACTTCGGATTCTCAACATTGACAACTAAATAGATATGCATGTATGGAGGAAGATTAAAGCGAAAGGCATTGGTTTCGATATTTTCCAAGATTTCAAAGGGACCATACTGAATTGGCTTGAGCTTCCTTCCTTCGCCTTGCATTCTTTTCTTGTTGATTTGTAACCAAACTCTGTCTCCAATGTGAAAATGGTGATCACTGCAATGCTTATCATGTCGAGCCTTGTATTTGGCTTGACTCTTCTCCAACTGTGCTTCCACTGCCTGATGAATTGCTTGGACTTTTTGGGTGAACTTTAAAGCCTTATCTGTATCATAGCGTCCATTTTCAATATGGTCCTTCCCAAAAGAAAAATCCATTGGAGTTTTGGGCACATAACTGAAGCAAGTCTCAAAAGGAGACCTCTTTGTAGAAGAGTGTGCCACATGGTTGTAAGCATGCTGCACATAATGAAGACTCTCATCCCACAACTTGGGATGTTTGCTACAGTAACCTCTGAGTAGATGTACAACTGTCATGTTTACTACCTCTATCTGTCCGTCGGTCTACGGATGGAAGGTTGTACTCTTCTTCAGTCTGGTGTCCATGAGTCCCCACAAAGTTGACCAAAATTCCCCTAGGAATCGAGAATCTCGATTTGATACAATAGAAGTAGGTAACCCAAAGTGAACCCATACAAATTTGAAGTACATTTGAGCTGTCAGTTCAACAATGACTTATTTTTTACAAGGCATTAAGATACACACTTTGTTGAACCGATCAACTACTACAAACAGATAATCATGTCCCTTCCTAGACATAGGTAACCCCTCGATAAAGTCCATTGACACACTTTCCCATGGACGGGATCATACAGGTAGAGGTGTGTACAACCCCAATTTCCTATAACTAGGTTTACTTGTTGCACACATGACATAACCTCTAATATACTTAGATATAGTTTCTTGCATACGGGGCCAATAACAATACTTCTGCAATTGAGTCATTGTTTTGCTTACCCCAAAATTTCCTACAATTAATGAGGTGTGTCCTTCTCTGATTACCTGCACTTGTTCATCTTTTGGAATGCATAACTTTCCCAAATGATACAAGAGTTTATCCTACACATAGTAATCTTTCTCTTCTACATGTTTTCCTGCAATTAGAGCTGAATAGATTTCCTTAAAGTCATCATCATTAGTATACTATTCCTAAAAACTTTCATGTACCATGGAACTACCTTTAAGGATAATCAAAGCATTCATAACATGAGGCCTAGACAACATATCTACTACTTTGTTATGGGCACCTTTCTTGTACTTAATTACCAAATGAAACTATTGCAGAAATTCCATCCACCTAAAGTGCCTACTCTGTTGCAGTTTAGACTGTGAGTGCAAGTACTGAAGTGGCTGGTGATCAATGTGGATTACAGTTTCTTTTCCCATTAAGTAGTGTTTCCATTTTTTAACACTTTGAACTAATGCATAAAGTTCCTTATCATAAGTAGGATAGTTAATTACTGCACCTAAAAAGGTTTCAGAGTGATAGTAGATTGGTTTAACTCCTTGCATTAGTATTGCTCCCATGGAAAATCCACTTGCATTTGTCTCGATCTTGAATGGTTGGTGTAAATCTGGTAAAGCCAAAACTAGTGTTGTGCTCAACTTTTCCTTCAAAGTGTTGAAGGCCTTCTGTTGTGGACCTCCCCATTGAAAATTTGTCTTCGTACTAGTCAATGTGTGCAATGGTGATGCAATGTAGGAGAATTTTACAATGAACTTTCTCCAGTACTGGACTGCACCTAAGAAACTTCTGACCTCTGTGACTGTACTTGGATTAGGCCATTTTACAATAGCTTCGACCTTCGCAAGGTCTACTTTCAATTGACCACCACCTACGACATAGCGTAAGTACACTAGAGATGTCTTTGCAAATTCACATTTAGACATCTTTACGTAAAGTTTTTCTTTTCTCAATACATCAAAAACTTTCTTTACATGACTTACATGATCTTCCAAACTTCAACTGAATACAAGAATATCATCTAGATAGACTATGACAAAATCATCAATAAAAGGACGAAAGATATCATTCATGACTCATAAATGTAGTTGGTGCATTGCAAAGCCCGAAGGGCATAACCAACCACTCATAAAGTCCCTGTTTTGTCTTAAATGCAGGTTTCCAAATGTCATCTTCTGCAATTCTTATTTGATGGTATCCACAACGCAAGTCTAACTTAGTGAAATAAACTGCATGTTTTAACTTATCAAGTAAATCATCAATTCGGGGAAGAGGATACCTGTTCTTTACCATTATCTTTTTCAGGGCTCGATAGTTGATGCACATTCTCCAAGATCAATTATTCTTTGGAACCAACACAATTGGAGAACCACAAGGAGATGTACTAGGACAAATGACTCCATTTTCCACCAATTCCTAAACTTGCTTTTTGATTTCCTCATTCTGCAAAACTGATAAATGGTACATGCCAATATTTGGAAGAGGCACATCCTTCTGCAACTAGATTTCATGATGTATCTCTCTTAGGTGCAACCCCTTTGGCTCCTGAAATAAGTCATTATAAGCAGAAACTATTTTGACCATCTCAGTTTTACGCTTAGGATCACACCCTTTAAATGATTCAATTATTTCATCCTCTTTGGGTTTTACAAGCATTAGCAAAAAGTTCTTGCTACAATTGACCAACCTTTTCATCTGACCAGCATTAACTATTGCAATATTAGTCTTAACTTTGTGTGCACATACAATGTATTCTATCCCATCCTTAAAGAGATGATAGTTATTCTCTGTAAGAGATCTGATGTCTCTCAACCCCGACTGCGGATGGAAAATGCCAATTTTTTTGTCTTTTGTTGGTTGTATTGTTTTTGATGGTTTTTGTGCAATAAGATGAATGGTGCGATTTGAAGAAAAATTCTTGGAAAAAATAAATAAAATGCTAGAAGACAAAATATAGAGGAATATAGCTTATGTTCTAAAGGCGAATCATTTATTGATCTTCTTGAAAGATTACAAATGCTAAATCCAGACATGTAGGTAAAAAGGCAATAATGAATATTTGAAAACCTGAATTATTGCAGCCGTCTGACATGATAAAAAGGTACGGCCAACATAAAATGAATGATATCCCTCTTTGAAAAAGAGGCAGGACCTCCAGAAGATAAAGGTGCCACCTCTGAAAGCAAGATCTAGCAAAAAGGCAAGGTGTTTTTGCTAGAAGAGAAAGTACGGCCTTGCAGCTAAATGGTACGGCCCAACAACAACAATAAAGGAATTCGTATGGCCTTGAAAAGGATGCCAGATGAAGAAACAAACCAACCGCTCAAGATATCACCTTAACCTTGACGAATAATGAATCAAAACCTAAATAATATCTCCACAATAAACTTTGTAATAACTTCTGAATGAAGCTATTCAACTGGCAGGCAATAAATCAGCTGATATTTCACAGCCTCTGAACTGCAATACACTGAAGATGGCTCGTTCTCCAATGCAAAAGAAAACTAAAACCCTTGGCTTTGTTCTCTGTGGAAGAAATTGGCTAAAATCGATTCTCATATCATAATGATCAATAATCCTCAAAAGAAAACTTATATCTTCTCAAGTAGGTCGATTTCCTTCAAAATGCATCATTTAAAATAAACTTTGAATTTCTCTTTTCATTTTCCAATAGTCTGGGCGCCCAATTAATTATAATAATTAATTGAGAAATGGCCCCTTCTTCATGATGGTCAACCCCTTCATTAAATCACTTAAGTTATAACTTAAATTTACGTTATAACTTTATAATATAAGCTTCAATTAAATTAATATTTATTTTGGAAAATAAATATTAATATCTCCCTCAATATAAGTCCAAATGACAAGTCGTCTAAAGTCGGATGATAAGTGACCGAATCTGCATATGACCAGACCATACTGCTAAAAATAGCAGGGGTGCTCCATTGAGTGACTCTACTTACTAAAAATAGTAAGTCAAGCAAATGATGTCCAAAAGACCCCGAACGAAAGCCAAACTAAATAATTCTGACAACTAAAGCCAAGCCATGCCTCAACAAGACCCTCTATCCTCCATATTAGCCTACGAAGGCCACATAATAGGCTAATCTCAAGTACTGAGAGATGTCAACTGGAAGGGGACATTACATTCTCCCCCTATAAAATATTGTTTTTTTGTCATACAGATAAGGACTCCCTAACACAAGCCCACAAATATCTAAAGGAACAACATCTACTTCTACCTCATCAACAAAGTTTGCAATGATAGCAAATTTCAATTTACACTATTTCGTTACTTGTATTTGAGCATCATTGCAAACCAATCCAAGCGGATATGGCTTTGGATGAGGTGTTGTAGCTAGATTGAGTTTCTTTACCATTTCCTCAGATATTAAGTTGGCTTGAGAACCCATATCAAACCGTGTATCAATCTTAGTGTGCTTAGTTACAACTCGAATATGAAACAATTCATTCTGTGGTTTATCAGCTTTAGGAGGAGTAGATACTTTACATGTACTTGCATTTGCATTAGAAACATTTGCATCAAAAGAGAGAATTATACCTTTCCCTTTACCTTGGACCCCAGCAGCAACAATCTAAGTTTCATCTCCAGAGTCGGATCCAAGATCTTGCTAAATTGCTATAACAGTCTTTTGCTTGCCTTTATTGCCTCCATATCTTTTCGGCCTTAATTCGGGATGCAGCTTCCAACACTTCGAATCATCATGACCCTCTTTCTTGCAATGGGAGCATGCAAGCTTATCACCCTCCGTCTTAACTGTAGTTGTCTTATTCCCTTTGCCTTTATCTTTATCTTTTTCTTTACCCTTAGACTTCCCCTCAGACTTAGATGGTTTCTTTGAGAAATGATCACTAAAAGTGTTCTTACCACTTGACTCTAAATGAGTGGCTTGGACTGACACTTCATCCAAATTATTAGGACTCAACATTAGAATAGTATGTCTTAGGTAAGAATGCAAACCACCTATGTACTTAAGTAGTGTATCCTGAGTATACAATGGAGCATTTAAACCAATAGCCCATTTTCTAAACTCATGGGTGTAATCTTGGATAAACTGACGCTTACCTTGCCTAAAGGTTTTCCAATTCATTGTTAATTGTTGCATATAACTTAAAGGATAAAACTATTTTTTAAGGGCAACAATAAATTCCATCCAAGTCATATTGACCTTACCATGGCGAGCAATTTCCTCTCGAGTCCTACTCTCCCACTAGGTGAGAGTTGTACCTCCCAACCGGAGAGTGGCTAACTAGATCATAGAAGCATCTTTAGTTAGGCCTTCAATCCTACAATACAGTTCTACGTGCTGGATCCAATCATCTAACTTTTCGACATTTAACTCACCACAATACTTAGGCAATTCAAATTTTACATCCAGTTTGATAATATGCTTACACTTGCTTTTGAACAAATTAATAGTAGTAGAAGAGGAAGAAGAAGAAAGGGAAGATGGAGAAGAAGGGGAAGATGGAGGAGATGGAGCTTCTGGATGTTTTCCTCCTTTGTCCTTTTGATCTTCCTTCTTTTCTTGCTTCGATGAATCTCCCTTTTCAGGCTTCTTCTTTTCTGCATACAGCTCTTCCACCATAGCCTTCATTTCGAGAAAGGCTTGTTGAAAAGACTTATCATCAAGCTCATGCTCAGTACTTTTTCCAGCTTCAGTTTCATCCATCTTTGGCAAAGTCCTCCGTTTGCTGATTTTAGGATTGTATTCTTCAAGTTCACCTTCACCTCTTTGAACCTTGGAGCACGTTAGCATTCGATTCTACAATACTAGTCAAACACAGCTGTGATACAAAATTTGATCTGTTTTTTGAATCTAAGATGATTGCTTTAAGAATACATAACGATTACAATTTCAAAATCCAAATTACTAAAATGAAATTAACACACCACATAATTAAATTAATGGAATTAGAAAAAGTGACGAAATTTAGAATGAGAGACAAGAAAGAGAGAATGCAAACAACTTGATAACGGAGTTCGTCGTAAAAACAACTACGTCTTTGGGCCCCTCTCCAACAAGTAGACCAACCTGATTAAAATCTCCAGAAATTTGAAATTACAACTATTTCAAAGCTTTCCCCTTCAAGCACGACGAAATTCCAACATTCTCTCGACGTACATGATCAACATTTCATCTCTCCAAAATTCTCTTGAGTCTTCACCACCTGAATGTCCCTTAAGCCTCTAAACCCCCCCTTTTTATAAAAGAAATTTACTCAATTTGGTTTTCAACCAAATGATTTTTAAATATTCCCAATATCCCCTTTACATAGAAAAAATGTTTGAAAATCCCCCATTATTTACATAAAATCAATAATAAATCCCATGTAATTATTTTGAAAATATTATTTTAGCCCTTTTCATCCTTTATTCGGGCTTTTATTGTTTAGGAGGTTTTTCTTTTTAATCCTCAAAAGGATTTAGGAAGTTGATCGTTTTATTTTTGGGGGGAGTTAGCTTTAAATATTTGAATTTAGTTTAATCGGCTTCTAAATAGTTATCAAAACCGACCAGCCACCCTATACTAACCAGTGTCATTCACTGGCATACCGGTGGTTAGTTATTTTGTTGGGCCCGGGTTCCATCCTGGCCGCTAGCTTTTAATAAACAAATTGCACCTGACATGTAACAAAACAAACTACCACCACTAATATGGTTGAGGAAATCTTGCAGCCTACCGGTGGAAGTGAGGGCTAGCAGTTGGGAGGTTAGGGGATCAAATCCCCTAACCCATTTTCTTCGAATTGAATGAACAACCATTGGCGGGGAGCAGTACTGGAAGGGCCACATGGCACGCTGAGAAGGTGCCACATGGCACAATTTCATTCACTGTTTAAGTCTAACTTGGCAACACATCATCCACCACGCGTCTACCACGCAAGTTGCACAGTCATTGTACGGTATCCCACGTGTCCACTGCAGGAGGTACCACGTCATTGCCATGCATGATGTACGGATTGCCACGTCACATGTATGGTCGACTGTATGGACAAACATGTGTTAGCCCGAGATTAGTCAACTTCGTCATCCCTACCATACAAACTGTCACGTCAGCATGCTGACGTCAGCATCTGTATAGTCAAAAGTCAACCTTCTCTACGAACTTTGACTTGTTGTAACTAGTGCAAACGGACTCCGATTCACAGAAACGAACGTCATCGAAAAGCTCTTGACAAGCTCTTCGCGATGATGCCAACTTCGACCACTTTTGATGATGTCAAACTTTGACCCCTTTTTTTCTCTAACCTAGGTCCTAGGTTGACCAAGGTTTGATCGAGCAGATCTTGGGCTTCGTAGCTCTGTTTGACTCTGTTCGAGTTGCGTTAGAGTCATAATTTTGGCCTCTTTTTGATGATGTCATTTTTGGAGAAAATCAAGAAACTTCAATTTTTGGCGAAGGTCCTTTGGATCACTGCATCAGCATATGTTGGATCTTTAGCTTCTTCAACATTCTCCTTAACTTGCTCTTCTCTCAGAAAAATGGGTCGAGTAGGTCTATCAACAGTTCATGAGGGAACACGATGTGCCTCTGGTGTCTCCCACCACACTCCTATTATCTTCTGCAACCCTATTGTGCCACATTGTATTTTCATCTACAACCCTGCTCTTCTATATCTGTTGTTGCATGGTTGCTGTAAATCCCTCGAACGCACGGGCCATTCTTTCAAGAAGCTCTCCACCCCTATCTTCATTTCTTCTTTCATTTCTTTGTGGACCCTCTTCTTCCCTGTCACCCATTTCTGCTAATGGTACGTCTGCAAATGGATTATCCTCTTGCCGATTCTCTTATGGCTCTATTTTTTTGCGAGTGTAGTATCTATGGTGACTTTTCATGTGAACCTTTAACCCTCCAGGATGGTAGGATTAAGGCTCTGATACCAATGTAATGACTTGTTTTCTTCCCTCTGAGGTGGCTGATTGTTTTTAGTTTGATGTTTTGCAATTTCTTCGTATTTTCAAGGGTTTTATGCTTTTGTTTGATTTGTTTGATAATAAAGATAATAATATTGAGCATAAAGAAATACAAGAAATGCATGGAATGAATAATACCCACTGCTGAAAAGATTGAGGAAATATTTTATTTATTAAATTAGGCCTTCAAATACATTAGCATACTGTTGATGTGATTTTCGTGACTACACCAACACAGAATAAAGTTTCCCGACAGATACTCTATCCTCTCTTGAACAAAGTATTTAACATGCTAAGATTGCGAGAGAGTTCATGCTTTCAACTCCAAGGTTTCGATAATGCAATAGAATGCCCTCAGCTGGTTCGTTGTGATTTTGCTAGTATCACGAGGGAACTTACACAATTGTTCGGCACTAGATAGCAGACAACAGATTTAGCAGACAACAGATTAAGGGCTTTCATGTAATTTGGATGATTTGGCAGGTAAATGCAAATTTCCTAATACTAACCAAAAATGAACTGAATTTAAATCAGTGTAGGGATAAGAAGGTTCTAATCTACTCTAAGGTATGGGACATGGCGATCAATTCTCGTAGACTTCAACCAGGTTTTGCTTTTCCTCGCTTCAGATAGCTTCCACAAAACTGGTGCAATCTTCAAAGGAGTGGTCAAAGGTATTCAAATCACAATTCAACATGAAGACACCATCACAATGACGCATGCCAACATACAAACCATAATCAAAGTTAGGTTCACAATATTTCAGTTGACCACGCAAGGAAAACCCACCGTCAGCGAGCTCGCTAGTGGTATGTATAAGCGAAGTTCTGTTCAAATCAAGCACTTTATTCCACAATCACTAAGTGCTTGCATGAAATGAAATCTACTTTACTTTAAGCTACTTCAAGATTCTACATGAATTGGAAGGACGAAGAAGCCTTGCTAGCTACTCATAACAAAGAAGAGATCACCATCAATGAAAACTCTTTTATTATGAAAGTGTTCACAACAACTTCTTACAAAGTATTCAAAGGGAAGACTTTCCTTCCTTTTCAATCTAAGCTAAATTATCAAACTATGCTACCTTTTGTTCTATCAATCTCTCTCTATTCCTTCTCCGCTATTCTAACTCCTAATGAGGTACAAATGAGGGGGAATGCCCCTTTATATAGCTGGCCAAGTCCAATGGACAACTCCGATTACAATCGGCTGGATGGCTTAGATCGAGCCACCTCATCCCTAAACAAGATTCACCCTAAAAACTGCCACAAAGAAGAGGGGTAATAACTGAGCAATTAATGGCCACCATCTTCTAGAGGATTCCTGTTTTGAAATGCGTTCACACTGTTTTAACTTCTTGAGCTAGTATGGCCGGCATGCTCTCGATTTGAAACTTCAAGGATGTAACTTTTTAACCTATTTGACAACGCCCGAGCCTTCATCTTTTCCTTCATCCCAAACTTGGAAGATTCTCTTGTCTTGGATTCACGCTTGCCATTCGCCTGACTGCGTTTGGTGTATATTGGGTCTTTGAGGAGAAATTCCAACACTTAGCCATTTCTTCCCAGTACTTGCTTTATGATTCTATCATCTTGGACTATTTGCTTCATCACTTCAAGTCATCACCGCTTGGTATCAACGTTCCTCCTGCAAAACAAGCAAGGAGAAGAGCATAAGAATACTTCATAATATAAACCCACCTTACTTACCTGATGTTCATGCTTTAACTTCGAAGGGTTCATCATTTTTCTCTAGCCAACTTTGCTTTCTTCATGATTTTTCAACATCTGTAGGCTGGGGCATATGACACCTGTACATCATATTTCAATGCCTTATACAAATTTTCAACTTCCTCAAGGGCGTATTTACGAGATGCACCTTTAAAATCATCTTTTGAGAGTGTTAGCTTCAACTGCATCTTCTTCAAGAAATTCACTTTACTAGCTGAGGTGTTGACAACCTGATATTTCATCCAACTCCAGCTCTAGAAGATTATTTCCATGAAGCATTTGATCAAATTTTCCGAGGCAATCCACTTCAGATTCATCGTCTAAGGCACTTTATTTCAACAACACATTTTACTCCTTTGATCAAATTTTCTGAGGCAATCCACTTCAGATTCATCGTCTAAGGCACTTTATTTCAACAACACATTTTACTCCTTTTTCCTTCCCCTTATAAAATTCATCAATCAAGTGTCGACCAAAATCTTTATCCCGAAAGCGTTGCCGAAGTGTGGAGGACTTTAAAATCAATTCCTCGTTGAAGATGTTGAGTACCCAGAAGAAAATTCCCTCTGAAAGCATCAAATTCATGTGTCCATGAACGAAGGGGTTCATTCAATTTTTTGATTTTCATCCTTAGAAAAATATTTTTCCACCAAATTTATTATTATTCTGGGTGTATTTTCTTGCTTGGCCTTGAAATCTTTTTTTGTCATCTTCGTAGAGCTAGCACCATCTGACTTATCCCTGCCAACTTATTCTTGCCCCGAAAAATTTCACCACCCCCTCAGACCTGGGCGTATTTTCTCTCAAGGTGGAATTTTGTGCCTTAGAAATTTTTTGTTACTTCCATGAATATGGGCGCAAATGAGGGTGACAGTTTCATTTTTTTGAGGACTTAATGAAATTTTCATCATCCCTGCACTCCAGAGTATGAGATCCCTTTAAGGTTTGATTTTCCACACTTAGAACAATTTTAAGCTCCATCTCCAAGTGAAGGCACATTTCTATGGATGAGCTTCCAATTTGTTTGCCTTAGAAATTTTCAAGCTACCTCTTGGCACTTGGGCGCATTTAACCCTCTTCAATTTCACTTTCCTTGCCTTAGAGAAATTCCTTTAGTACTTAGTTCTTGTCCTAGGCGCATATAGAGTAGTGAACTTTCAGTTTTGACGCCTTAGAGAAATTTTAAACTCATCCTTTTGAAGGGCGCATTTAGCATAGTGAGCTTCAAATTTCCCATGCCTTCAAAATTTTCAAGGCCTCCTCCTTAAGGCGCATACAAGGTATCAAGTTGACATTTTCCACCACTTAGAAACCTTTTCAACTGCTTCCTATGCTTGGGCGCATTTAGGAGGTTGCACTTTCATTTTTTATCACTTAGAAACTTTGTTGGAGTCACCTCAGAGCTAGGGCGCATTTGACCCTCTATGCTTCAAGCTTCAATTACTTAAAAAAAATTTAAAGTCATCTCAACACTTGGGCGCACTTTGGGAGTCAAGCTTTTAGTTTTCCATACCTAGAAAATTTCTTACCCTCACCATGGTGACTTGGGCGCATTTTGATGTGTGAGGAGGATAAAGCCTTGACTTAGAATTTTCCTAACACCTTGACTTTGCATGGGCGCATTTGGCATGTGTAGGAGGATGAACTTTAACACTTTGAATTTTCCTGGCCACCACTTTGAAGAGGGCACATTTAGCATGTGTAGGAGGATGATCTCCATGCCTTAGCCATTTTTCCTTCCTTCTGCCTGCTTATCCATGCCCTGCTATATATAGTAAGTCTTTCGATTTTCACATCTCTGAAGCTCGGATTGATTCAAAATTTTAACCACAAGACCCTCATGACCTAATTAGTCTGTTCACATTGCCATCTCGAACTGACCTACTAAAAATAGTATGCTTTTGAAGGTGGTTTACTATTTATAGCAACTTCCTGTTTCTAAGACCTCCACAACTCCGTTTGATTTGAAATTTGAATGACGTGACCTTGACCGGATGACTTGCTCATTCACACTGGCGCCCACTGCTGGTTTACTATTTTTGGCCAGTTTCTGGAACACCTTACTATAAATAGTAAGTGCTCCGATTGCCTTCAAATTTTACCAACGGATAGCTTGAAAGCTACTAATCCTAGTGGGATACACCGGTTTTCAAAAATTTGGCATTTTACCCCTCATTTTGGGTCCAAAAGCCAAAAACCCTAATTTGACTTACATGTATATCAAATGACCTTCGTTTGACTTCGTTTCTATTGCACTTCGCCCTGTTTGTGGTTTTGATGTGTTGGGTTGCTGCCGGAATGGACCTGCTAAAAATAGTAAGTCTCTAAAACTGATCATCTTGCCTTGCATGTCACATCACTGCATAGCTCTTGAAAAACCCATAAGGAATATGGTGACATGCGCTGAAAAGCTCTGCATGCAAAACCTAAAAATAGCCTCCGAAGACGGCTCCTGAAAAAGTTCTGATCCTGGCTTGCATGTTACATCGTTGCGAAGCCCTCGAAAAAGCCACAAGGAATGTCCAGACATGCAAAGAAAATCTCAACATGCAAACCCTAAAAATAGCCTCTGAAGGCTAAATTTTGAAAGTCATCGTCTTTATTTTGCATGTTATATCACTATGTAGGTTTCAGAGAACCCAAAAGGAATCTCCAAACATGCATTGAAGAATTTCACATATAAACCCTAAAATCTGCTCCTGAAGCTGTATTGCTAAAAATAGCAAGTTCTCGGATCTGGCTCAAAATTTGCAGACGAGCAGCTTGATGTGTTCTAGATGCAATGTGACTAAGAGAACTTCAGTAGTGTTGAGAGAACGCCCTGAATTGAACACTTACTAAAAATAGTAAGTTGTCAGAATTCACTAAAATTTTGCTGGGGACCTGCTGGAAGCATACTGACTGCAATGTGAAGCTCAGATTCCAACTTATTCACTCCATTTGACTTTAAATTTACCAGAAAAGTGCAAACCCTAATTCTCAAACTTGGCCGAAATTTCACGTTCAAGCTCAAAGACGGGCACATACTCGGAAAGACACACAACAGAAAGAGATAGAAAGAGAGAGGGAGAGAGAGACAAAATCAAAGCAAAAAGACCAGAATGGAGCAAAAATTAGGGGGTCCCCATTTTGAATGGGGTGATGTGTGAAAAGGTCACAACACATACCCGAGAACATAAAATAATAATTGTTGTCTTGAAGCTGGCTGAAAAAAGCAACTCACATGAAAAATTTGATTCTTGTCCAATGTGCAATCTTTTCCTCCAAATCTGTTGTGGCTAACTTCTACAAGGCTAGGTGCATCCTCTTGAATTTTCTTACATTTTTTTGTGCCTTCTCAAACAAAAATTTCCCTACTTCTAAGGCCGCCTCCCTGCTGCAAATGAAGATTTTAAAAATGCAGGTCGTATTGTCTTGAAAATCGTGCCAACAATCACAAATGATCAGCTTCTAATCTACTCTTCAATCTAAGACCAAAATCCTTTGTTCCTACTCTGAAACCCTTTATCAAATACTCTGATTTTGTGCATAATTAGAACCCCTGAATGAAGTTCTCCCAATTGTCAAATTCAATGGATATTTCACCACCTCAAATAGCTACAACACTTAAGAGTTTATCGTTCTCCAATGGCTTGAAGGACAAAAACCCTTGGCTTCTCCTCACAGACAATTTTCATCAAAATAAATGCTCAATAATGAATTTGATTTTTCCCTGGCTTAATTTATAAATCCTCAAAGAGGGTCAACCCCCTAAAAAAGCACATTAAATACATTTTAATGTTATAACATTTGCACTTGAATAATTTTAATATTATCACCTTGGGATAGGTGCCCAAAAATTAATTAAATATTATGGCCCCTTTTTAATGATGAATTGACCCTCAATTATAAAGTTAAATTATAACTTTATAATATTTCCTTTTAATAATTAATTATCATTTGAGCCATTTAAATATTAATAACTCCTTCAAAACTCATTATTTCACCACACCATTCGAAACTGGGGTCAACTCTGCAAATCTCCATACGACCAAGTGCCTTACTAAAAATAGTAAGGGTCCCTCTCAACCAAACTCAGATTTAATATAAATAGTAAGTATACCAAAATGGGCCCTGGGAGACACCAAACAAAAACCAGAACTGAAAATCACTGAACTTCGAAGAAGATACAAACCTCTGCTAACCAAGACTCTGCCTCAGAAGACCCTCTAATCATCTGTATTGGCCTACGAGAGCCAATGATAGGCTAAACCATCCGCAAACATGATCATGCTAAAAAGAGGACATTACAAGCTCTTTGTATTTCCTATTCAATTGGAGCTATCTACTACTCTTGGGAAACATTGACCAATCCGGAGCTATTTGCTACTCCTGGCAAATGTACACAACAAACTGGAGCTATCTGGTGCTCCTTGCAATCATTTTGCACTTCACTCTCAGAAAATACTCTGTTGTTGCTACAACTTCACTATTCTGCATCTTACTTGCTGCTCAAGTCTCTCTTAAAAACCAACTATTGCACTCATTCTATTTTTCTATTCTTGTCTCCTTCAAAATTCCCTCTCAAAATTTAAATTGACCTACCACAATAAATTATGTGCAGTCAGAAATAGGACAAGGATGAAAATCCGCAAAAAGAAACTTGTCATTGAAGAAAAGGCTCTTGACAGGTAGGTGAACAGTTGGGGAGTTAAAGTGAGGAAAGGACTCACTCAAAAAATAAATATTCCTAACACTCCCCCTTTGACTATGCCTCAAACATCATTCTTCATTAGAGCCAAGAACACTTAAATTCCTTCTTAGGCATTCGAAGCAATCTTTGCTCAATGGTTTGGTGAAAATGTCTGCAAGCTACTGCTCAGACCTACAAAATTTCATCTTGATTTCAACCTTCTCAACTAATTCTCTTATTAAATGATACCTGATTTCAATGTGTTTGCTTCTTCCATGAAAAATTGGATTCTTTGTCAACACAATTGATGATACATTGTCACAAAATATAGTTGTTGCATCCTTTTATTCTTCCTGCAAATCTGTTAAGGTCCTCCCTAGCCAAATAGCTTAGCATGTTACTACATTTGCTGCTATATACTCAACCTCAGCTGTAGATAGTGAAACTATGGGTTGTTTTGTGGAAGCCCATGAAATGACTCCCGATCCCAAGTGAAACACATATCCAGATGTGCTCTTTATATCATCCACACTCCCTGGCCAATCACTATCTGTGTAACTAACCAGCCCAAAACCATTTGCTGCACCATACAAAATACCATATCCTTTGGTTCCATTCACATACCTCAGGATTCTTTTACCCGCTTGTCAATGTGACTCTTTCGGAGTCTCCATAAATCTAGAAATCAGACTTACACTGTGCATTATATCAAGCCTAGTTGTTAAATACATCAAACTTCCAACCAAACTCTTATAAATGGTCAGATTCACATTGCTACTGCAATCTTCCTTGCTCAACTTTAGACCTATGGTTGTTGGTGTGGGGGCAGGTTTGCTATCTTGCATCGTAAACATCTTCAAAATCTCTACTGCGTACTTTGCATTAGAGATAAAAATACCATCATGCATTTGTTTAACTTCTATGCCTAGAAAATACCTCAAGAGACCTAAGTCTATCATTTCAAACTCTCTTTTCATGGCCTCTTTAAAATCAGCAATGAGGAAATCATTATCCCTAGTGAAAACTAAATCATCAACATACAAGACAACAATTAAAATCTTACCATCAGCTGCCTTGATGTAAAGAGTGGGCTCACCGTCACTTTTGCTAAAGTCATTGCTCAACAAATATGAGTCAATCCTTTTGTACCATGCTCGTGGAGCTTTCTTTAGCCCATAAAGAGCTTTCTTCAGCCTATATACCTTGTTTTCTTGATCAAAAACTTCATAACCAGGTGCCTACTCCACATACACCTCTTCTTTCTATATTCCATTTAAGAAGGTGAACTTCACATCCATTTGAAACACCTTCCACTTGTGTTGGGCTGCAATTGCTATGACTTCTTGCCCAGTTTCCATCTTTGCCACTGGAGCAAATGTCTCATCATAATCTCTCCCAAACGACTGTTTGTATCCCTTGACAACTAATCTTGCCTTATGCTCTCTATTCTTCCATCGACATTGCTTTTGGTCTTATAGACCCACTTCACTCCAATTACTTTCTTGTTGGGAGGCAAATCAATTAGCTCTCATGTTCTATTTCTCTCTATTGCATCTATCTCCTCATCCATGGCTTCACACCATTTCTTATCTTTCAGAACATCCTCAAAATAAATTGCATCACTATGAGAAAATAATGCAAAATTCACACTCTCATCAAACACTTCATCATACCTTTTATTTTGGTAGATCTCCTTTAGACTCTTGGCCTTTCTTGGCATTAGGAAGGCAACAGTGGGGTCTAAATTTTCACTACTGATGTTGCTTTGCTAAGCAGACCCGGTCTGGAGCTCTCTAGAGCTCTCTGTTTGTATCTATGCAGTGGTTGGGAGCGATCCAAAGCTGGTCAGGAGCAGTCTGGAGTGGTCTATGGTTGGTTAGGAGCTATCAGGAGTGACTCCAGGCTTATCTTGCTACACTTCATACTCTTTTCCTTCTTCACCCAGAGCTGTCGAGAGCGGTCGAGAGCTGTAAGAATCTATCAAGCCATGCCATGACTCATCCTCTAGGAAGTCCACATCTCTGTTGATGATTATTTTCTTGGTAACTAGATTATATAGTCTATAGGCTTTGGACTCCTCATTGTAGCCCATGAAAATGCACTTCTCACCCTTGTCATCCAACTTTTGCCTCTTCTCTTTTGGCACAAGTGCATATTCCACACACCCAAACACTCACAAGTGCTTAACCATCCACTTGTATTTTTTCCATGTCTCTTGTGGAATTTTGTTACAAACTACCTTTGTTGGACTTCTATTTATCAATTACACTGTTGTTGCTACAGCTTCACCCCAATATTCATTCCGAAGCTTCTTGGCTTTGAGCATACTTCTTGCCATCTCCACGATGGTTTTGTTTTTCCTCTCAACCACTCCATTTTGCTGTGGAGTATAGGTTGATGTTAGCTCCTTCTTAATGCCACGTTGCTTGCAAAAATTCACAAATTGATTGGAGGTATACTCTCCCCCTTGATCTGACTTTAGGACCTTGATGAAATGTCCACTCTCTTTTTCAGCTTGGGCTTTAAACACTACAAAGTTTTCAAATGCTTCAGATTTATGTTGCAAAAAATAAACCCATGTATTATGAATATAATCATCTGTGAAGATAATAAAATATTGGCTCCTACCAATAGAAATTACTTGCATAGGACCACACAAATCAGTGTGCACCAGCTCCAATGGTGCTTTTTCCCTTCTAGAATTGCCCAATTGAAAGGCCTGCCTATGTTTCTTGCCTAAAATGTAGGCTTCGCATCTACCACTAGGCTCTACTATGGCTGGTAAACCTTGAAATATGCTAACCAATTTTTTGATGAATTTAACACACAATAACCAGCAATAGATGATTGGATTAGCATTAGCCTCAAACTGAAAACTGAACTTGAATGGAAGAAACTGAACTTGAATTGAAGAACTACTCAACGTCAAGAATGTGCACTCAAGATCCCACTGAGGGCGAGGTGCTAACATATGACGGAGTCTAGAAAATTGAAATTATAAACTGTTAGGCGGATAACCAGCCATAGAAAACATTTCCTCACTACCACCAAACAGTGGGGGGAGAATTACAATTAAGCACAATTCATCCGCTGCGGCGGGCATCCACAGAGCTGTGGGGATTCACCACTGTGAAGTGGGTATAAGAGTGTTACAAATAGATTGTCCACACTGGCGGTAAACCATCCAGGGGTAATTTAATGATAAACAGAAAGTAAATTGCAGAAATGAAAGAAATGGTTGGATTAGTAATGCTTAATCTCAACCTTACAAATAAAACTCTGCAAATTACTAAGTACAATTGATAAGGAATGAACCTTAGATACAAGTATGAGCTTCTACAATGATATAACACTCAAATACTGAAGTATAAGCCAAAAATCTGGAAATTGCAACAGTCTGATATAAAAATCAGAATTCTGGAAATTATAACAGCAGACTGGGAAACAGTAAAATATTCATAACTCACTCGTTTCACCTCCGAATTGACTGAAATCTTTTGCAAATGTTTCTCAAGAGGTAGGCGCCCAAAAACCAAGCACCAAACAGCAGCAACTCCAACTTATTTTTTTACTTGCACAATTCCCAATGCACATGAGATGGTACGGCCCTCTTGGGAGGGGCGATTTTATTTAAAAATCAGACACTTCAAATTAAAATCTCAAAACTTGCATGAATAGTCGCCCAAGGTCAACAAACAGATTGGTTAAATACCCAGAACGAAATTCAAGCTGGAAAATAAGCCATGAATAAAAATCACTTTCAGCAGTTGATGAAACAGCAAACCAAAATTACCAAAATCTCCAAAATTCTTCAATCTTTGATGCTCAATCTGCTAGTCTAAAGTTGAGAAGCAGCAATGTAGCCAACTAGGTGTTATATTGCAAACACGAAATTGGATGAGAGGCTAGGAGGTAGACTTCCTCGAAGCAATATGTCAATTGTCATTTCGACAGCATAACTTTAGCTTAATTTTCATGGATCAAATGCTGGAGCAGAAGCCTTCAATAAATAAGAGCTCAACAAAACTCTTCAATTGCCTGAGAAGCAGCTCAAAAGACACAAGAGACCTTTCCAATTCCCAAAGACCAGTCAACTTCTCAAGTGGCGTCCCAAAAGCCTCCAAGAATTTCACTTTATTCAAATAATATAAAAGTGGCGTCCACTTTTGCTCAAGGAATAAAGTTCTTAATAAAATTAATAAAGCTCTTTATGAAGGCGTACCCTTCATGGCCCCACTTTAAAAACAACTTAAGTTATCTCCTTAGGCCAAGGGGGTGTCAACAGTGAATTAAAACATAATGCCTTTAATTAAATATTTTTCACCAAATAAAGCTCTCTGAAGACCAAGCCATAATAACAACTGCTCCAACTGAAAATGACTTAATGAAGGCTGACAACTGAACCACTGCCAATATTAGTATTTACTAAAAATAGTAAATACCTAGAGATGCCACAAATCTCCAAGCAAGGAAACCCTAATTTCACTTCTAATCAACCTACGGATTTCCAGAAATAGGCTATCAGTCAAAGAAGAGCGTATGGCCAAAATGGGGACATTACAAACCTCCAACCATACCATTCTTTGACAAAATATTCAAACCAGTATAGCCTAAGTGTCCATATCTGAGATGCCAAAGCTTGGAAGGGCCTTGAATGACAGCCTTAAAGGCTGCTTGCTACTGTAATACTGTACATTTTCCTACAGCTATGGATTGAACTAAGAAACATTTTTCCAGCCTCAATGGAAACATCCTATTCTTTGTCATTTGCACTGTAGCAATTACTTTCTTGCTTCCATCCTTATCATAAATGATGCATTCACCCTTTTCCACCAACACTTTGTATCACTTTTGGATCAACTGTCCAATACTCTTAAGATTGTGCTTTATACCAGGGGTAAAATAAACATCATCAATCTCCTTCTCACCTTGCTTGGTGCAAAACAAAATAGACCCTTTGCCCACAACTGAAACTATAATTTCATTGTTCCCCATTTTTATTTCAAACTTGACATTCTTATCAATGAAACAAAATAAACTTTCATTACCACTCATGTGGTTGCTACAGCCATTGTCTAAAAACTATACTTCATCACTGCCTTGCTCAACAATGTTGCACATGATGAAGGCCTTTTGCTAATTACCTTCAGCCACTTTTTCATCAGCCACATTTGCACTTTGCTTGGACTGATCTTTTTGCTTTTTCCAGCGCTCACTTGCATAATGGAAAAACTTATGGAAATAGTAACATTCAACGTTGCTCTTATCATGCTTCTGATTCGAGTTGTTGTTCTTCTTGGCTTGTCTGGAGCTGTACTGAGAGCTGCTTGCTACCTCTTGGTTGTGTGCCTGTCTTGAGCTATCTTCTCCAGAATTTCCATGTCTAGATCTACCTCTACCATTTTCAGAGTTGTTTCTACCTCTCCCACTGCCTCTTGCATTGCCTTGAGCTTTGAAAGCTTGCTATTGGGAAGAACTTGCAGACCTATTTAGGTGTTGCTCATGTGTTTGCAAAGAACCCATTAGCTCATCAATGAACAACGTTGAGAGGTCCTTTGCCTCTTCAATGGCAATCACAACTGGATCAAACTTTGTGGGTAAACTTTTGAGGATTTTCTCCACAATCTTATGATCCTCCATTACTTCTCCATTCACCCTCAACTGGTCTATCAAACCTAAGGTTCTTGTGCGAAAGTCTAACATAGACTCACTATCCTTCATTTGGAGAGTCTCAAAATCTCTTCGAAGCATCTGGAACTTCACTAATCTGACTTTATCAGTCCCTTTGTAACTAGTTTGTTGGATTTCCCAAGCTTCCTTTGCATAGTTACTTGCTGTTGTTCTAGAAAAAATGGCCTCGGTTAAGGCTGCTTCAAGTACACTCAATACTTTTGCATCTTTCCTCCTTGCCTCCTTCAACTAGGTCTTGTGGTTGTTTGAGAGGGAAGCATATGCTACTGGATCAGTCACATCATTGAAACCACTAATCCAAAACTCCCACAAACCATTTGCAACCATTATGGTCTTCATTTTCTTTTCCCAAACATCATAGTTTTGTCCATTAAATGGTGGTGGTTGCTGACAACTCTTACTCTCATCTCCAGCCATGTCTCCAAACAAAAAAAAAGTTTAAACACCTAGAAAAACAAATGCCCAACTCAATCAAGACTTAGGGCCTTCTGGCTCTAATACCATCTGAGAATTTAAAAGTACCTTAATGCTCTGATACCATGACAAAAACACAAATGCATACAGAGTTGTTGCTTTGTTACTCAATCACTGAGAATACCAAAGACAAATGCAGAATAACAGAATAAAATAGATTTGGAGACACAAAGCTAGGCATGCAAACTTGTTTGTTCTATTAACTTACAGAAATTAACATTTACAAAAAAGGTTTCAAATCTGAAACAACAAACTGCTAATGACAAACTTAACTTACAACAATCTAGAGTTGCACCCACAAACTCAAAACAATCAGGAGCTTCTCAGAACTCTGTATTTCCTATTCAATTGGAGCTTTTTGCTGCTCCTAGCAAACACTGACCAATCCGGAGCTATCTACTACTCTTGGAAAACGTACAGAACAAACTGGAGCTATTTGGTGCTCCTTGCAAACATTTTGCGCTTCACTCTCAGAAAAGACTCTGTTGTTGCTGCAACTTCACTATTCTACAACTTACTTGCTGCTCAAGTCTCTCTTAAAAACCAGCTATTGCATTCATTCTATTTTTTTATTCTTGTCTCCTTCAAAATTCCCTCTCAAAATTTGAATTGACCTACCACAATAAATTTTGCGTAGTCAGAAGCAGGACAGAGATGAAAATCCCCAAAAAGAAACTTGCCGTTGAACAAAAGGCTCCTGACAGAAAGGTGAACAGTTGGGGAGTTAACCCGAGGAAAGGACTTAGTCAAAAAATAAATATTTCCAACACAAGGTGAGGTGGTTTTTGTGGTTTATGAAGAGAGATCAGTGTATCGCAATGTCAATCTTATATTGAGACTTGTTCATTAACTTTTTTTGTCAAACATATATTCACTTAACCTTCTATAGAATAGGCAGTGTAATAATTCTGTTAAAAATAAGTTGGAACCTATTGAGACTTGCTTGAATCCTCATGCCTAACCTTAGTGTTGATGTGTTTTTCGTGACCGCACCAACGCAGAATAAAGTTGCCAATGGCTTCCCTATTCTCTCTTGATCAAAGTATTCCGCACGCTAAGATTGCCAGAAAGTTCGTGCATTCAACCCCAAGGTTCCTTAAG
This sequence comes from Sequoia sempervirens, assembly GCA_007258455.2. Lineage (NCBI taxonomy): Eukaryota > Viridiplantae > Streptophyta > Pinopsida > Cupressales > Cupressaceae > Sequoia > Sequoia sempervirens. Next base: position 17,467,282 of record VDFB02058242.1, on the reverse strand, counting down.
TGCGAATAGGCTCAGTTTGGCTCGATGTGATTTGCTGGTATTTCAAGGGGACTTACAGAATTGTTCAGCAGCGGAGAAAGGAATTCAAATGCTCGAAAGATTTATCTATGAAGTGCGGGTTTCCTATTCTAACCAGAAAGTACTGAATTTAAAAGGGTGTAGGGCCTAAGAAGTTTATGTTCTATTCTAAATGCAGGATATGTGGAGCTTTGTTTCAATAGACTTCAACCGGATTTCACCTAGCCTCCGTCGGACAGCCTCAGTAAAATCGGTGCAATCTTCAAGGGATAGCAAAAGATGTTCAAGTTATAATTTAACATACATACACCATCAGAACGACGCATATAAGTATGTAAACCACAACCGAAGTTAAACTCAATGTAATGTCCAGTTGACCACACAAGGCGACTTATCATCAACAAGCCGCTAGTGGTATGGAATAAAGCGAAGCTATCTCAATAAAACACCACACACCAAAGTAAGCTACTTGCATGAATTTAAGCTACTTGGATACGAAAGGAAGAAGAAACCTTGCTAGCATTTCATGACAAGATGAATTCCATCATCAATGAAAAGATCTATTATCATAAAATGTGTTACACAACAATTTCCTCAAAAGTTTTCAAAGGGAAAACTTTCTTTCTTCTCCAAACTACACTATCAATCTACTTCTAAGCTACTCTAAGCTGTCCCTCTACTCTAATTCTACCCTGATCCTCTCTACTGTCTACTTTCTAATGAATTACAAATGAGGGGGACTCCCCCTTTATATAGCTAGCCAAGTCCCAAAAGACGGCTAGGGTTACAATCGGCTGGATGGCCCAGATTGTGCCACCTCAGCCCTAAACAAGATTTGCCCTAAAAACCGCCAGAAAGGAGAGTGGGGTAATAAATGAGCCATAATGTCCACCATCATCCTTCTAGAAGATTCCATTTGTAGATGCATTCACACTGTTCTCGATCTTCTTTCTTGGCGTTGTTCTTTGACTTCTTCCACTTGAGAGTCTCATCCTCGTCACTTGAGTTATACTAAGTCTCAACACTTAGCCATTTTCTTGCAAATTTTCCTCCTTCGAGATAACTTTATCCTCCTCCGAAGGTTGTAATATCATCGCGCTTTACCACTTCCAGTCATCGTGCTTCGGCCTCGACATTCCTCCTGCAAAACAAGCAAGGAGAAGGGTATTAGAACACTTCATAATCTAAGCTCAACTTACTTACCAGATTATTATGCTCAAACTTCCAAGCGTTCATCGTCCTCGCTAGTCAACTTCATTCTTCTACATGATGCCTTAGCCAAATTTTCAACCCATCTTGTATTCTGCCTGGTGTACTTCACTCTGATATTTCATTTAACTCTGGCTTGAGAAGAAATTCCTTCATCAGGAACTCGATCAGAAATCATCTAGGCGATCACTTTCAAATTCATTGTCCGGAGGATTTTACCTTGAAAACACATTTACTTCACATTTGCCTTAGAAAATTTTAAAATTTCCCTCAGGAAAATTCATCAACTTGAGGTCCATCCAAAATATCCATCCTGAAGGCCGCAGCGAAGCATGGAAGACCTTAAAATCAACTCCTCATCGATAATCCTCAATACCCAGAAGAAAATTTCTTCCAGAACGCGTCGAACTCATGGGTGCACAACGAACAGGTTCATTTAATTTTCTTGAATTTTGAACCTTAGAAAATTATTTCCCTGTGAAATTTAAATCCGTTTTTCACATCTGTGAAGATTTCTTGTTGCTCTGACTTGAAAATATTTTTCAACCTGTGCGAATGGCATTCTCTGACTTCATCTCTGGCAACTCTGCTCGTGCTTCAAGAAAATCATCACCTCTCCAGACTTAGACATTTTTCTAAGGGAGAACATTTTGTGCCTTAGAAAAAAAATTTTGAATCACTTGAAAATTTTGCCTTAGAAAAATTTTGCCTTGGAATTTTTTTTTTTTATTCAACTTTGATCACTTGCCTGCGAGAAGAATTTATTTCACTTAGAAGATCTTCCTGCGAGCACACCACATTTCACTTCCATCATCTTCAACGCCTTAGGAAATTTTTTATCACTTTGCAACTTCAACGCCTTAGGAAAATTTTTTATCACTTGTATTTTATTTCACCACCATGGAAAACATTCACAATGCCTAGCAATATTCACTTGTCTTCATCCATATTTGGGCGCATTCAAAAGGGAGAGAAAGAAGTCAACATCCTTTTGTCTTCTTCCCAGCTTGCATGGCGCATTTGGAGGTTGATGAAGAATGGGCGCATTTTATATGTGCTGGAGCATGAAACTTCTTCCAACGCCTTTGACTCTTTGATCAGCTTCTACACTTGGGCGGATTTGCATTATGAAGTGGATTTTAAAACTTGCCTTTCAACTCATTTGGAATATTCCCTCCTTGCATGCATACGTTTTGTCTCTTTGCATGCCATTGGTTTTGTCTTCACATGCATGCATTTGGGCGCATTTGAGCATGCAAGGAGGATGGAAATCTTTGACCCTCTTTGACTTCTTCTAAACTTGGCGCATTTCCACCTAGGAGGAAGATGGGCGCATTTAGAGGGGTGAGGAGGATATCCGACACTTAGAAATTTTTTTAACTTCTATCAATTTCCCTTGGGCGCATTTTGGCATGGGAGGAGGATAAAACTCGTTGACTTCTTTGACCTTTCTCTCCTTTGGGCGCATTTTACTAGTGGAGGAGGATAACTTTCTAACGCCTTTCCTTGTGACTTTTTAGCTTCTCATTTTTGTCCTCACATGGCATGAATTGGGCGCATTTCACCCCTGCTACAGGATAAGCTTGCAATCTTGGGCACATTTTGATGCATGAGGAGGATTAACACGTTTGACTTTTCTTTGACCACCTTGTCTTTTGGGCTCATTTCACCCTTGCTGCAGGATGGGCGCATTTTGATGGGTGAGGCGGATTTTTCATGCCTTAGAAACTTTTTCAACATTTCCTTCTTCCTTCTTGGGCGCATTTTGCCCCTGCTGCAGGATAAAAACTTTGACCTTGTTGACTTTTCCTGCCTTGGGCGCATTTTGCCCTGTGTGAAGGATAAACTCACACTTAGAAATTTTTTTATGCCTCTAGCTGAGATGGGCGCATTTCCCTATGCCTGCTGGACGAGACTCTAGACTTAGACAAAATTTTCATCATCTTTGCCAACTTACGTGCCCTGCTATTTATAGTAAGTCTTCTCAATTTCGCACTTCTGAAGTTCGGATCAACTTGAAATTTTGAACGTAGCATCCTCATAGCTCTGTTGTCCTGTCGACACTGCCATTTTCAATCACCCTGCTATTTATAGCCTGTTTCTGAAGGTGGCTTACTATAAATAGTAAGCTCATGTTTCTGATAGCTCCCAAGCTCCGATCGAGTTGAAATTCGAATGAGGAGATCCTCACCACGTGACCTGCTGGCTGACACTGACGCATGCAGTTGATTTACTATTTTTAGCATGTTTCCAAATTGACTTACTATAAATAGTAAGTGCTCTGTTTGACCTGAAATTTCACCAGCAGATAGCTTGAAGGATGCTGATCGCGATGGTTTACATCAGTTTTCGAAGATTTTGACTTTTGATGGCTATTTTTAGGCTCTGAAGCTGGAAACCCTAATTCGCATTGCATGCGTATCAAAAGATCTCCGTTTGTCTTTGTTTCTGCGGCACTGCGATCGGCTTGTGATTCTGAACTGCTGGGAAGTGGCTGCCGGGACACACCTGCTAAAACTAGCAAGTTCCTTACTGAGTGAGAATCCTCGTTTGCATGTCACACCATCGCGAAGCTCTCGAAAAACCCATCAGGAATCACCTGACATGCAAAAGAAACCTCGACATGCAAACCCTAAAAATAGCCTCGGAAGGCTGAATCCTGAAAGTGGTTGTCTCGGCTTGCATGTTACATCGTCGCGAAGGTCTCGAAAAACCCAGAAGGAATATCCAGACATGCAAAGAAAATCTCTGCATCTGCACCCTGAAATTAGCCCTGGAAGCCGAACTGCTAAAAATAGTAAGTTGTCCGTTTTTGCTCAAATTTGGCATGCGAGCAGTCTGATATACTCTGAGTGTGGTGTGACGATCAGAATCTCAAAATAGCTGACAAATTGTTGTGAATAGCAGACTTACTAAAAATAGTAAGTATCTCAGAATCTGATGAAAACTGGCTAGAAGCCTGCTGGATGTCTGCTGACAACAATGTTAAGCTCAATTTTCAATTTATTCACTTTACTTGACCTTGGACTGACCAGAAACGATGAAACCCTAATTTTCAGACTTGGTCAGTATTTTGCGTTTAAGCTTAATGACGGACACAACCCCCGGAAAGGCAGACAGTAGAAAAGAGAGACAAGGACAAAACAAACGAAAAGCAAAGCCAAAATTAGGGGGTCCCCATTTGCAATGGGGCGATGTGTGAAAAACGTCACAACACTTAGGAACCTAAGCACCTATTCAATAACAATTATTACTCATTTCTGAGTATGTTTTGAAAGCATTGATAATTACTCAGTTTATTTCCAATCAATTTTAAATAAGTCATAATAATAATTAAATTATTAACTATAAATTAATGTACATATAAACTTATGAAATAAAATTTGAGGAGGCAATTCAATTAAATTTTTTTTATAGAAGAATTAAAATTCACCCTTATGCCCATCGACTTTGTGCAAGAGAAAGACCAAACAAAAGAAAAGGAAAATGTGAACACATAAATAGGTAGGCACATGTCCAAGAAGAAAGACCTACAAAAAATGCCCTTTATAATTTGTCTTTTCCTTCCCTATGCGGGAGCGACAACTTGGGATTTTGGTGAATGTTGTTGGTTATATGAAGCACAACAGTCACCTCATTTTTCCTCCACTTGTTTTCCTGTTGGTATTCCATTTGAAGATTGATTAAAAACAATATGGATAATGTAATTATCATCTCATCTTATTTTCGCACAACTGAAAGCTTGCTGCTATGTATACAAAACACAGTGATATTAAAATATGAGATTTTTTCTACTTCTGTGGATGTAGTCATTTTGGTGAACCACATGAAATTGTGTTTTGTGCCTTGTTTGATTTATAATTCTATTTTTTGCAATTTATTTATCTACTCTTGTTAATCAACAATTGGTATTAGAGTTCGATGAAGAAGCTGACAGGCATTTGCAAACGATTTCTGGAAAATGGAAGAAGTAGATAAATGGAGAATTGAAAAGTTCTCAGGGCAGAATTTTGGATTGTGGAAGATTCATATGGAATCTTTGCTGATTAATGGAGATCTTTCACTTGCATTGGAAGGAATAGCCAAGAAACCAAATTCAGTCACTAATGAAGAGTGTAAGAAATTGGATAGGAAGGCGAGAGCAACCAATATCCTCTCTTTATCCAGCAACGTTCTATTCAATATCTCAACTGAAAAGACATCAAAAGGATTGTGGGACAAATTGTGTGATATGTATGAGAGGGTTTCTACTTAAAATAAAGTTTTCCTCATGAAGAAATTGTATAATCTGAAAATGAAGGATGGAGGTAACGTGTCCTATCACCTCAACGAATTCAATACATTAATCAGCCAATAAATCTCCATGAATATAAATTTGGAGGATGAAATCAAAGCCATCTTATTGTTGTACTCTCTAGTGGATAGCTAGGAAGGTGTGGTGATGGCAATCAACAATTCGGTGTCCGACAAAAGTACTCTCGAATTCGATGATGTCATTGGTACTCTCTTCAGCGAAGATATGAAGAGGAAAAATCAAGGAACCTCATCAAGTGATGTTGTGATTTCTGGCAATAAAGGCCGACATCAAGTAAGAGGCAAAAATAATAATCGAAGGAGAGCAAAATTTGCACGAAGATCCAACTCAAGGGGAAAAAATAGAAGTTTCTCGTTTTGTTGTAAAGAAGTTCATGCCAAGAAGAATTATTCGTCATACAAAAAGGTAGAAAATAGCCAAAGGACATCGAAGTAAACACCACATATGAGCAAGATGAAGGTACCTTGGTCTTTTCAACAAGTGAAACTACAGTTGGTTCATGGGTATTGGAATCTGGTGCCTCTTTTCATCCAACTCCATGTCAGGAAGCTTTCAATAATTATCAAGGAAAATTTGGTATAGTTTATCTCGATGACAATGAACCTTGTGATACTCTCGTCAAAGGTAATGTGATGTTGATATTAAAGAATGAAAACAAATGGCTATTGCAGAATGTGAGACATGTTCCCAAGCTTAAAATAAATATGATTTCCATGAGATAGCTTGATGCTCAGGGATGTAGCATCACATTTTCTTCAAACACTTGGAAGGTGACCAAAGGATCCTTGGTGGTTGCAAGAGGCCACAATTTTGGTACCCTATATGCGCTAGAAAGTCAAGATGAAGTGAGAGCTATGATGGCTGTTATGGACAAGGAGTTGGAACTTTGGCACAAGAGGCTCAAACATATGAGAAAAAGGGGACTTAAAATCATGCTCAAAAGGGATCAATTTCCAAGTTTGAAATATGTTGATTTGGAGTTGTGTGAGTATGGTATCTATGGAAAACAAAGGTGAATTAGCTTCCTGAAGATCGAACACGACATAAAGTCAAGGTCTTTGGAGCTCATGCACTTGGATATCTTTGGTCCTACTGAGGTAACCTCTATTGGAGGGGCAAATTATTTTGTAACTTTTCTTTGATAATTGCACCTACAAAGTTTGGATTTATATGCTAAGGAGAAAATTAGGAGTTTTCAAAGATATTGTTGAAAATAAGACCGACAATAAAACTTAATGTTTAAAAATGGATAATGGTGGGGATTTTTTCTCTTTGGAGATTGACAACTTTTATGTAGACAGTGGAATCCAACATATCAAAATAGTTCCATTCACTCCTCAAGAAAATGGTGCAGTTGAGAGGATGAATCAAATAATTTTGGAGAGATCTCGATGTATGCTCTCTAATGCAGGTTTGGGCAAGCAATTTTGGGTAGAGGCGGTTAACAAAACACTATACTTGATTAATTGAGGCCCTTCATTTCGATTGGATTTTGGCATAACTAAAGAGAAATGGTTGGGAAAACAAATTTTCTACAATCACCTATAATTTTTTGGTTGTGAAGCTTTTGCTCATGTTCCTAAAGAAAAGTGAACAAAATTGGATTCAAAATCAAAACGGTGCATTTTTTTTGGTTATGGCGAGGAATAGTATGGTTTATGATTGTGGCATCCGGTTGCTAAACAACTTGTTCACAGCAAAGATTTCATATTTAATCTGGTTTGAAAGAATATAAGTAATCAACAAAGGAATTTGTGTCTTTCTTAGACATTACAAATCAAAGTTAGTTACAGTTTTCACATCCAAAATGACACGAACTACGCCTCAATAGCAACAATTGGTACCAAATTTCGCATGAGCTAGAGAAGAGATTCATCCCACGCCTTCTAATATTGCTGGAAATCCCACACAAGGGCTGCCACTTCAACAAGCTCACACACAAGTTTCAAATTTTGCTCAAAGTTCCAATCATCAATTGGCAAGAGAAACTACTATGCAAGTCAATGAAAACTCTACACAACTACTTTCTAATCATTTTTTTCCTTTTAAAATCTCCAAGCAATAGTTTTTCCATGACCATACGCAGCAAATTGTTGTACCCCAAAATTAAAAAATTTGTTACACTTATACATTTTAAAGAAATGAGCAAAACTCTTGTTAAATCTATCAAAAAGGTCAAAATTGGGGTTTGTATATCTTGCATGAGGCGTTAAAATATAAAATTTCCAAAATCTGACAATCTGGGTTTGCTCAGAGCAACCTAATCTACAAAACCCAGATCTTTTTTCATCCCTAATTTTTAGGAAAATTGCTATTTTTAAAATTTTCCTAAAAATAGTAACTTTTCTCTGGGTTTCTTTCGAAACGGATACTGCCAAAACTTTCTAAAAATAGAAAGTTGGTCCGTTAGAGTTCAAACTGATTTTGATTGGCTCAAAATACTTCCATATCAAGTTGGTGTAGTCAGAATCTCAAAAAGAATAATTTTTCCCTAGTGGGTCTATTCTACTTTTTCAGAAGCATATAAAGAGCTCTAAGGTCATCAATGGAGGTCAGTCAGCTGCTAGGCGTCAAATTCAACACTCAAGCATTGAGCAGGAGGTGAGTTGGTGAGCAAGCATGAAGAACGAGGAAGAAGGTGAAAACAGTGAAATTTTAACTAAGTCTGCTTGACATGAGCGCCCCAAGTAAAGAAGAGCACACATCTTTTTAGGGCACCAGATGATGAAATTAGGGTTTGAGATTCCAAGCAAAATTGTTTAGTTTCCTCTCAGCTCCGCAGTGAATCCAATAGTATAGTCATCAGATCATTCAGTCATCCAAAATTCAAGATCAAACAGGGAGGATCCAAACAGAAAACAAAATGGAAAACATGAAAATCGTCAAAATTTGACTAAGTCTAGGAACTTTGGGCACCCCAGGTGCCCAGGGGCGCCCAGCTTTTTAAGGGGCCAAATCCAACAGTTAGGGTTTGCTAAAGTGCTCAATCTCTCCGGAATTCAAACAACTTCGCAACGGGTTTCTTCGTCAGAGTATCTGACTTGTCATTCTCTGACAAATCTAGATCAGAGTTGAAGGTACAGAATGAAGGTTTGAATCTGAAGATAAAATCTAATGAAAAAATTTCTAAGTCTGGAGCAAATGGGCGCCCCTGAAGCAGAAAGGCGCCCAAGTTTTTGAGGGCTCAAACAAGAGAATTTTCCAGCGAAGACTCCAACGTGACTTCGTCAGATTTGATCAGGCTTTCCAACGAGACCTTCAGCATGTTAGACGGACTTGGTGTTGACGTGGTTTTTGAGACGGCACCAACACAGAATAAAGTTTCCCAACGGATGCTCTATCCTCTCTTGAACAAAGTATTCAGCATGCTAAGATTGCGAGTGAGTTCATGCTTTCAACTCCAAGGTGCCGATAATGCGAATAGACTCAGTCGGCTCGATGTGATTTTGCCGGTATGTCAAGGGGACTTACACAATTGTTCGACAGTTGACAGCAGACAGCGGATTAAGGGTTTTTGTGTAATTCGAAGGATTTGGCAAATGAGCACAAGTTTCCTAATTCTAACCAGAAATGAACTGAAATTAAATGGGTATAGGGCCTAAGAAGTTTATGTTCTATTCTAGGGCGTGGGGCATGGCGATCAATTCTCACAAGCTTCAACCAAGCTCCGTTTTGCCTCACTTTGGACAGCTTCCGTGGAACTGGTGCAATCTTCAGAGGAGTGACTTAAGATGTTCAGATCATGATTTAGCATGAAGACACCATCACAACGACGCATGGCAACATATAAACCATAATCGAAGTTTAAAGCTTCACAAAGTTCCAGTTGACCACGCAAGGCGAACCCACCGTCAACGAGCCCGCTAGTGGTATGGACAAGCGAAGTCTTGTTCAAATCGAGCACCACATTCCACAATTACTAATTACTTGCATGAAATGAAATCTACTTCACTTTAAGCTACTTCAAGATGCTACGTGAATTGGAAGGACGAAGAAGCCTCAACAACTATTCACAACAAAGAAGAATTCACCATCAATGAAAATTCTTTTATTATGAAAGCATACATGACAACTTCTTACAAAGTATCCAAAGGGAAGACTTTCCTTCCTTTTCAATCTACACTACTTTACATTCTACTCTATCAACTTCTCTCTACTCCTCTAAGCTCTGCTTCTACCTCTAAATCTGATCAGATACAAATGAGGGGGACTCCCCCTTTTATAGTTTTCCAAGTCCAACAGACGGCTTAGATTACAATCGGTGGATGGCCTAGATTGTGCCACCTCAGCCCTAAACAAGATTTTCCCTAAAAACTGAAATAATCCCCTTAATTTTTTCCCAAATTTTAACACACAAATCAGCAACCAATCACTGATTAGCGTTAGCTCCAAATGCAAATCAGCATGGAAAGTAACTCTAACCAAGAATGTTCACCAAGATCCCAATGTGGGCGAGGTGATAGCATATGGTCAGAGGATCATTAGGAATAAACTGAACTGAAATTACAATTCATCTGCTGATGCAGGCATCCACAAGCAGTGGGGATACTCCACTTATTCAGTGGGTAAGATTATTACATTATTAAAGGCGGCAAGCCAGCCATTTAAATCCTCACTTCCACTTATTAACGTGGGGGGAATACTGTCCACACAACCACTTATAACGTGGGGGGAAATTACTAACAAGATATAAGTTTATTCTAAAACTCAACCACTCAATTGTGGGAGTGTAAAACAGAAATAAAATTGCAGCAAGTAAAGGAAGAGCTGTTAGTACTACTAACTAGCTTTACAAAGAATAAGAACAGCTGCAAATAGAATAGATAATCTTCCAAGAACATTAAACAATTAGAGTATCACTTCCTCTAACATTTACAATGATATAAGATGAAGAATTGAAGCTCAAACCAGCATTATATCAAAAACTAACAAGTCTGATATAAAAATCTGCAATCTGGAAATGTCTATCAGCAAACAGCAAACTCATAAAAATGATCACAACTCCTTCAATATACCTCTGAATTGAATGAAACGAAATGCAAAGTCTCTTTGGAGGATAGGCGCCCAAACTCAAACCACAAAACTGCATCATAACTCAAGATATTATTTTGCACGAATCCCAAAGCACTCTCAAGATGGTACGGCCCTCAAGAGGGGCGATTTCTCTTGCTAAAAATCAAATACTTGGAATTAAATTATGAAATTCTCCAAATATGATCACCATTAGCATAGAATTGCAAGGATCAAATACCCATAACCAAAATAAATTCACATCAAAAGCTGTAAATGAAAAACACCTTCAGCTATGTATACACCAGCAACATTAAAACTGAAATTCTCACCAAAATTCACCAACTTTGAAGCACAATCTGCTAGTCTGATTGAGAAGCAGCAATAATACCAACTAGGTGTTATCTTTCAAACACGAAATTGGATTGGAACTAGGAGGTAAGCATCCCTCGAAGTAGAAAACAAGTTGTCATTCCGACAGCATAACATTAGCATAAACATTCGATAATCAGCTCTTCAAACAGCAGCAATATATAAGCTTTAGTTGGCAAATGAAGCAACAAGAACTCTTCAAATTCCAAGAAGTTGAATCACTTCAACTTCCAAAAGGGACGCCACCTTTTTGCCTCTTACTTTTTTAAATAATAAAATATCATTCAACTTCCCCTTTAGGCATCCATTTCATTTTGCAACAATAAAGCATTTATTAAATAATTAAATGCTCACTTGACCCCTTTATGTCCCCTTCTTTAAAACAACTTGAAGTCATCAAGCCTAGGTGTGGGGTACAACTTCAAGACATGAAAATTAACTAAGTCTGAAACTCAGTCCAAGGAGAAAACCAAACCCAAAGCCAAACTGAGACTGATGGATAATAAGATGACTTGAGTTGAACTGCTGATGATGCCACTGCCAAAATTAGACTTACTAAAAATAGCCACTGCCAAAAATAGTAAGTTTACCTCAAAACCAACAGAAAGCAGAACTGAGCTGGAAGCAAGACTTAATGAAAGTTGTGAACCACTGCCAAAATTAGTATTTACTAAAAATAGTAAATACCTAGAAATGCCACAAACCTCCAAGCAAGGAAACCCTAATTTCACTTTTGATCAACCTACGGATTTCGGAAATAGGCTATCAATCAAAGAAGAGCGTATGGCCAAAATGGGGACATTACAGTCCGCCCTTCCCAAAATTGCTTGTCCTCAAGCAATGCCACAACACTCCAAACTGATCCCACCAAACATATAGGATCCCGGGGTCCCATGTCCATCTCTGAAAAACCCCACCATGCTGATGCTGCTCTACTCTGATCATACAAATGAAATCATTGCACCACAACTGCACTAACCATCCCTGCAACCTCAAAGTGATAACATGCTTGAAATTCAAGTCGGACAATATAGAAGGAATTGAATCAAAATCTAGCAGTGTCTCAAGCTCAATAAACTCTGAGGAATTAACATTTGCAATGTCAATGTCAATCACCATTCTGAGAACAAAGAAGAATAATCTAAACAACTCAAAAATATTCTCATCAACATCACTCCTCAAAGCATCAAACCAAATCACAACAGCAAATGTGATTCCATCATAGCTGTTTGCAAAGGAAAAAACAGCTCTTTGCAAAGTCATAGCAACTGCATCCTCAAAGCTCCTTAAGGATGTATAATGCCTCCTCTGAGTAATTCTAACATATTCAAGAAAATTTCTGAAAACTTCCACCAATCTCTCCCCCAAAGTCTCAAAAAGTCGAACCAAATCAAGCAAAGGTTCACTGCCCCTAACACTAGTGCCAGAGATTGAACAAAGATGATCACTGAAAAATAATTTGAACACCATCCAAAACTGATCCAAATCACTATGAAACATCATTTCCCACCTTTGGGACCAAAAACCATCATTGATAAGAGATTGTGAAGAGAAGAAATAAGTATACCAGCTGCCTATGACATCTGAAGTAAACCAATTAAAGTCTGATTTTAGGAAAATCAGCATACAAGGATTTGAACAGCTGCTGCAACTTTGGAAATCAGCGTGCATAATATGACAACTGTTCATGCCCAAGGCTGGAAACATACCCTCAAGAAACTTCAACCCATTATTAAACCATTTTTTGTTTGAAGCATCTCTCCAATCCATCAATTGATGAGAAAAAGGGACCATCAAATGGCTGGTAAGGATGGGAACAACATCAAAGAAACTAAAAATAGAGTCCTTTTCTTTCCAAAGATTCCTCTTTCTACTTATAACAATCTCCATCAAACCATATTGAGGATTCCAAACATGAATTCCCAACCGCAAATAATCTCCAACACATTGGGAAGAATTCCCAACATATCTCCAAGAGCCATAGTGAAAGTCTTGAGCACACAAACCCATGTAATCAACTGCAACCATCAATGCAAAGTTTGAACCTTTCATGACCAGCATTTTAGAATAATCACTCATCAACAATGCACAATCTAGAAACCAAAGGGGCAAGTCTGAAAGTTCTCCCACAATTTGATGCATATTTCCGAGACCTGACCAAATCAACCATCTTAAGATAGGCGGTACTCTTCCCTTGGTCAATGCTGAGTGAAGACCAGCAAGTTCAAGTTTGGACATTATTAAATGCTCATTTAATAACCATCCCAAGAGAGTGTTGCCTGACATATAGCTTGGATCCACCAACATTATCTTATACTTAACCATGAAATCATGCATGTCAAAAACATAAAACCTCTTATCAATGTCATCCATGTAGAAATTGTCAATCACCTTATGATTTAACAAATTATGTGAAGATGGTGGATTATTGTACACAATCATAGAAAAAATATTTCCTTCATCCCTTTCGTTGGTGTTTTCATAGAATTCATGCACATCTTCTGCAACTTGAGGATACCCATCATTAGTTGCTGATTCGTAGAATGTACCGTGATGAATATCACACACATTACCAATCATCACATCAAGCTCATGGCTGCAAGCTACCCCTTCTTGAGGCAAGTTCTCTTCCCAACTCAAGAGTTCACACTCTTGATTTACCTTCCAATTACCATCATCTTCATGAATCTCCTTAAAATTAAGCAAGGTTTCATCATTATGGAGTTCATTAATACCTTCAACTATTTGCTTGATCTCCATAATCCTTGTATCAGCTTCTTGTCCTTCAAGTGTGGCTGCAATAAGAGTTTGATTTTCTCCCTTGCATAAAGAGTGATGAGCTAAGGAAAGATCAAGACAAAGCCTATCAACCTCATTCTCCTTCTCTTGATAGGCATCATAGGTCTCTTCTGCAAACTTAATAGCATTATCTCTATCTGAGAGCAAATGCAAATAATCTATCTTTAATGATTCCAATGCTTCTTTGATAGTTTGCAACTTGGAAAGAGTGACTCCTTTAACTCTATTCTGTCTCTCTTCAAACTGAAACTTCCAGTAGAGTTCTTCAACAAAATTGTGTGTGCTATCAAATCTTGATAATGCTTTAACAATTTTCTCTTCTGAAACCATTAAGTTATCCTTCAAAACTTGCAGCTCTTTAGGCCCATGATCATAATCAACAAAGAAGCTTTGCTCATCAAACATCAACTTTTCTGATTTATTTTCTTTGGCAAGATTTTCAAAATCAGCTTCCTTACAATTTTCTTCACTACTTAACTCTAGAATAGAAGGCTTGTCAGCAACTTCATCAAGCAAATTAGTACCTCTATCTTGACCTTTCAAGTTTTCATACTCTTCTTGTGTGTAATTCTGAAAAGCATCCAAACCATTTGCTGATTTTAAAACATTCTTCTCTTCAACATAAGAAATCACGTTCTCATTAGCCATTGCTGCAACTTCTCCTCCAAAGATCACTTCATTACTTGCATTGCAAACTGATTTTTGAACTTCATCAGGATCAAAGGGGAATTTATCCCACTCCGGTTCTTTATCATACCTTGGTGACATCGTGCCCGGATCCCAAATGTGAAAGGTTTGATTGTAATGATCAATAGGAAAGAGATCATCATGCTCCTCTTGAACTATTGACTCTTTGAATGAGTCACTCCTCAACCCACTTGAACTGAAATCTTCATCTATAACTTTCTCCACAGATGTAGTTTGATAATCAAACCCACTACCACCCAAGTCACTAGCATTATATCGGATTAAAGAATCATCAAAGCTGGTTGCTTTGAATATTTTGTCATTCTTTTCTTCAATGAAATTATCTTGAGTAGATGTGTTGCTGATTTTATCATTAGTGCCCACATACATACCAAAGAAGTCTTCTTGGACACTTGTCATTAATTCTTCATATGGAATTGGCTCAACAAGAAGTAGAGAATTATCCTTCACTAAATCTTCAACAAGAGGAAGTAAAAACACATCGGAATCACCATCAACAACATTACTTTCGTAATGGTCATAAGCTGGTTCAAAGACACCATTAGTATTTGCTTCATCTTGCTCTTCTTCAACGTACTTATCCCACACAACTGTTCCACCAGCATCTTTTGAGAAGCCATTTGTCTCGAGATCTTCATTGGTTGAATCCTTATTAGGACTCAAGACTGCTGTAATGATCTTCTTACCATAACAATCTTCATTATTTCCCATCCCATGCAAGTCTAGGGATGTATTTTGGGACTCTAACTTAATCTCCTCATTTGCCAAGGTATCTTCATCAAGCCCACTTTCATTTTGAACCAAAATGTGCACCTTGCTTGTGTCTTCTTCAACACTAATTGACTGATTTTTCTCTTCAATTTGCTTACTTGTGGGCTGCAAACCACAAACAGATCCTTTTGCTTCTTCCTTCCTTGATTCTTCAACCATGGCAAGTTCTACTTCCTCTTTAATCATTTTTTTGATGTAGTTGACCATAGCCAACTTTCCAGGGTCATGAATCACCGCACAATTCAAAAACGTTTCAAATGAAACATCGTTCTTAAACTCATCTATCATGCTCTGATATTGTTTACGGAGTATGGCAGCCTCATGTTCACATTGCATCTTGAACTGGTATTCTTCCGAAGCCACAATCAAATCTGACTTCTCACAATTCCTGGACCTCAAAAAATGCAACATCTTAAGAACTTCTGAAAGCTAAACTGAAATTAGGTGAAGAATCTGATTTCTCTATCACTTATCTGTCAACTAACTCTGTCTTATTCACAGGATGGCAAGATCTTGGCTCTGATACCACTGAAATAATCCCCTTAATTTTTTCCCAAATTTTAACACACAAATCAGCAACCAATCACTAATTAGCGTTAGCTCCAAATGCAAATCAACATGGAAAGTAACTCTAACCAAGAATGTTCACCAAGATCCCAATGTGGGCGAGGTGATAGCATATGGTCAGAGGATCATTAGGAATAAACTGAACTGAAATTACAATTCATCTGCTGATGCAGGCATCCACAAGCAGTGGGGATACTCCACTTATTCAGTGGGTAAGATTATTACATTATTAAAGGCGGCAAGCCAGCCATTTAAATCCTCACTTCCACTTATTAACGTGGGGGGAATACTGTCCACACAACCACTTATAACGTGGGGGGAAATTACTAACAAGATATAAGTTTATTCTAAAACTCAACCACTCAATTGTGGGAGTGTAAAACAGAAATAAAATTGCAGCAAGTAAAGGAAGAGCTGTTAGTACTACTAACTAGCTTTACAAAGAATAAGAACAGCTGCAAATAGAATAGATAATCTTCCAAGAACATTAAACAGTTAGAGTATCACTTCCTCTAACATTTACAATGATATAAGATGAAGAATTGAAGCTCAAACCAGCATTATATCAAAAACTAACAAGTCTGATATAAAAATCTGCAATCTGGAAATGTCTATCAGCAAACAGCAAACTCATAAAAATGATCACAACTCCTTCAATATACCTCTGAATTGAATGAAACGAAATGCAAAGTCTCTTTGGAGGATAGGCGCCCAAACTCAAACCACAAAACTGCATCAAAACTCAAGATATTATTTTGCACGAATCCCAAAGCACTCTCAAGATGGTACGGCCCTCAAGAGGGGCGATTTCTCTTGCTAAAAATCAAATACTTGGAATTAAATTCTGAAATTCTCCAAATATGATCGCCATTAGCATAGAATTGCAAGGATCAAATACCCATAACCAAAATAAATTCACATCAAAAGCTGTAAATGAAAAACACCTTCAGCTGTGTATACACCAGCAACATTAAAACTGAAATTCTCACCAAAATTCACCAACTTTGAAGCACAATCTGCTAGTCTGATTGAGAAGCAGCAATAATACCAACTAGGTGTTATCTTTCAAACACGAAATTGGATTGGAACTAGGAGGTAAGCATCCCTCGAAGTAGAAAACAAGTTGTCATTCCGACAGCATAACATTAGCATAAACATTCGATAATCAGCTCTTCAAACAGCAGCAATATATAAGCTTTAGTTGGCAAATGAAGCAACAAGAACTCTTCAAATTCCAAGAAGTTGAATCACTTCAACTTCCAAAAGGGACGCCACCTTTTTGCCTCTTACTATTTTAAATAATAAAATATCATTCAACTTCCCCTTTAGGCATCCATTTCATTTTGCAACAATAAAGCATTTATTAAATAATTAAATGCTCACTTGACCCCTTTATGTCCCCTTCTTTAAAACAACTTGAAGTCATCAAGCCTAGGCGTGGGGTACAACTTCAAGACATGAAAATTGACTAAGTCTGAAACTCAGTCCAAGGAGAAACCAAACCCAAAGCCAAACCGACTGATGGATAATAAGATGACTTGAGTTGAACTGCTGATGATGCCACAGCCAAAATTAGACTTACTAAAAATAGCCACTGCCAAAAATAGTAAGTTTACCTCAAAACCAACAGAAGCAGAACTGAGCTGGAAGCAAGACTTAATGAAAGCTGACAACTGAACCACTACCAAAATTAGTATTTACTAAAAATAGTAAATACCTAGAAATGCCACAAACCTCCAAGCAAGGAAACCCTAATTTCACTTTTGATCAACCTACGGATTTCCGGAAATAGGCTATCAGTCAAAGAAGAGCGTATGGCCAAAATAGGGACATTACAAAAACCGCCACAAAGGAGAGTGGGATAATAAATGAGGCATTAATGTCCACCACCCTTCTAGAAGATTCCGTTTGTAGACGCGTTCACACTGTCCCTGATCTTCTTTCTTGACGTTGCTCTTAAACTTCTTCTTCGACACTTGAGTCATACTAAGTCTCAACACTTAGCCACCTTTTGCAATTTTTCCTCCTTCATGTGAAACTCAAAACTTTATCTTCCTCTGAAGGTTGTAATATCATCGTGCTTCACCACTTCAAGTCATCGTGCTCTGGACTCAATGTTTCTTCTGCAAAAAAAGCAAGGAGAAGAAAATTAGAACATTTCATAGTATAAACTCACCTTACTTACCTGATTTTCACGCTTTGATCTTCAAGGGCTCATCGTTTTTCCTCCAACACAACTTCTGCCATCTTCATGATTCTTCATGCCTTAGCCAGATTTCAATCCATCCTCCTCAAGGGCGTATCATCTTTGAGAAATTCATTTCACTAACTGGAGCTCTGATACTCAATTTCGTTCATCTCTGACTCTGGAAGATTAGTCCCACGAAACACTTGAGAAAATTCACCTAGGCAGTTCCTTTCAAATTCATCGTCTGGAGGATTTCACCTTGAAAACACATTTTCTTCATTTTGCCTTAGAAAATTTTCAAATTTCCCTTAGGAAATTCATCAACCTGGTGCCCATTTAAAATCTTCATCCCAGAATCCTTGACAAGCTGTGGAAGACCTTAAAATCCATTCCTCATCGATAATCTTCGATACCCAGAAGAAAATTTCTTTCAGAACGTGTCAAACCCATGGGTACCCAACGAACAGGTTCATTTCATTTTCTGGAATTTTGAACCTTGGAAAAATAATTTTCAACAATTTATTTCATTTCTTCATCTCCTCTGAGAATTTTGTTGCTCTGACTTGAAAATTTTTTACTCATCCTGCAATGTTGGCACCTTCTGACTTCATCACTGGCAATCCCGCTCGTGCTTCAAGAAAAACTTCATCACCTCTCCAGACTTAGGCATTTTTTTAAGGGAGAACATTTTGTGCCTTAGAAAATTTTGTATCACTAAGCATTTTGAAAAAGTTTCCCTTAGAAAATTTTATTCATTCCTCAATCTCTCTGCCTGTGGTGGGGAAAATTTTATCAACTCACTTAGAAGATTTTCTTGAAGGCACATGTCATGGAGGATATTTAATCCCAACGCCTGGCACATCCTTTATGTTATTCACCACCTCATAAGCCTAGGCGCACTTCCATCACCTTCAATGCCTTAGGCAATTCTTTATTTTGACCATCCTTATTCACCCTCTTACTTTCTCCCCCCCTTGAGCGCATATGACACCTCATGAAGGATATAATTCCAACGCCTAGTATTTTGTCTTTGCATGCCTTGGTTTGGGCGCATTTTGCACTTGATGAAGGATGAAACTTTTGACTTTGACTTTCTCCTTGCTTGCTTTGATTCATGGGCGCATTTTGTATGTATAGAGGGATGAAAATTCAACCGCCACCTCTTGTCTTCACATGCCCCTACTTGGGTGCATTTGAATATGCATGGAGGATGAGATTCCTTGACTCTTGTTGACCAGCTAAAGATGGGCGCATATTGCCATATGTGGTGGATAAAGTTCATTCAAACACTTTGACCTTGTTGACTCCTTGGGCGCATTTTACATGTAGAGAAGGATGAACATTTCAACGCCTTAGCTAGTGACTCTTCATCTTCCTTTGCTTTGTCCTCACATGGCTGCTTTTGGGCGCATTTAGGCCTAGGAGAAGGATGAAAACCTTTGACTACTTTGACCATTTGCTGCATGGGCGCATTTTGAAGGGGATGGAGGATAAACTTTGACACTTAGAATTTTTTTTGTGCCACTACCTTGAGCTGGGCGCATTTTGGCATGAGAGCAGGATGAACGCTTGCCTTAGCCATTTTTCCTTCATTTTCGCCAGTTCTTCCACGCCCTGCTATTTATAGTAAGTCCTCTGATTTTGCATCCCTGAAGCTCAGAACGACTTGAAATTTTGAACACTGCATCCTTATGACCTCGTTGTCCTGTCGACATTGCCATTTTAGTCACCCTGCTATTTTTAGCCCATTTCTGAAGGTGGTTTACTATAAATAGAAACTGCTTGCTTTTGATAGCTCCCCTGCTCCGATTGACTTGAAATTTGAATGAGGCGCTCCTCACCACATGACCTGACTACTGACATCAGCGCATGCACCTGATTTGCTATTTTTAGCCTGTTTCAAAAATGACTTACTATAAATAGTAAGTGCTCCGTTTGACTTGAAATTTTACCAGCAGGAAGCCTAAAGGATGCTGATTGCGATGGTTTACACCGGTTTTCAAAATTTTTGACTTTTTACCCCTCTTTTCAGGCTCCGAAGCTGGAAACCCTAATTCGCTCTGCATGCGTATCCAATGATCTCTGTTTATCTTCATTTCTGTTGCATTGCGATCAGCTCGTGATTCTGAATTGCTGGGAGGCGGCTGCTGAGACACACCTGCCAAAAAGAGCAAGTTCCTTACTAAGTGATTACCTCCATTTGCATGTCACACCATCGCGAAGCTCTCGAAAAACCCACCAGGAATCATCTGACATGCAAAAGAAACCCTGACATGCAAACCCTAAAAATAGCCCTGGAAGACTGAATTCTGAAAGTTGTCGTCTCGTTTTGCATGTTATACCGTTGTGAAGGTCTCGAAAAACCCAGAAAGAATATGCCAACATGCGTTGAAAAATTCTGCATCTGAGCCCTGAAATTTGTCCCGGAAGCTGAACTGCTAAAAATAGAAATTTGTCTGTTTTCGCTCAAATTTTGCACTCAAGTAGCCTGATGTGCTCTTAATGTCGTGTGACTGTCGGAATCTCGAAAATGATGACAGATTGCCTGTAATTTCACACTTACTAAAAATAGTAAGTACCTCAGAATTTGATGAAAATTCGCTGAGAGCCTACTGGAAGCACACTGACAACAATGTTAAGCTCAATTTTCAATTTATTGACTTCATTCGACCTCGGACTGACTAGGAAAAATGAAACCCTAATTTTTAGACTCGATCAATTTTACGCTTAAGCTTGCAGACGGGAACGTCCCTCGAAAGGCAGACTAGAGAAAAGAGACAGAGACAGAGAGAGAGAGAGAGAGAAGAACCAAAGACAAAAGACCAGAATGGAGCAAAAATTAGGGGTCCCCATTTTGAATGGGGCAAGGTGTGAAAAAGGTCACAACATCTGGCATCCCCATGGGAAAGTGTTGAAAAACACTTTAAGAATTGAACTTTGATTAATCTTCCTCAAACCATCATACAGAAAGGACAGTTACTCAAAAGGGGAGAAGAATCCAATATTGGATCAGAACACTTTCATCTAAGACCCCGTGAGTGTGTGCATTCGTTCCATCTCTAAACCATCTCGATTTTCGGAATTGGCCGCGACAGATTATATAAATATCTTAACTTCAAAAGCATCCTGGACATTGCCTCGCTGCTAGTCAGGCGTCCATAGCTCCGACGAGGTTATCGCTACAATTCTCATGAATATTGCTCCACTACCGACCTGGCGTCTATAGCCCCAGTGGAGTTACTCGTATGTTCCCAAAACCAATAGTTCATAATATTTTCTTTCATTTCATTTTCTCATTTTTTGTTTTCAGATATTTCTTTTGAGCACATTTTCTTTTCTTTGTTTGATTTCTCCGTCAACTCCTTAATTGGCTGGTAGGCAATGAAGCCTCCACTAGGTTTGAGAATTGTAGTGGCGCTGAAGCAAGATGTAAGATTTTCACCTGCTAAGACCTTTCCCAAGAAACCAAAAATGACTCAGAATGGAGATAGGTAAGATTTTTAAGGTCTTTAGACTCGCGTGTTAAGACACAATAACGGGTTAACCTCCCAAGACGAGTTCAATCGCTAACTGGGTGATGACAAGAGAAAAATAACCTTAGTCGTTTTCAAAAATTTGCACAAATTCTAGTGTAAAGAAACCACGTTGTGAGATTAAAACCATCATCACCCCCTTCGCAACGGGAAAACCCTAAATCCTTGCCCATTCCAAACCAAAACCACTTGAGCGGACAACTCAAGGGACGGAAACGCCAAACCAAAAACCCAAAGGGCAACAAACCAAAACCAAAACGAGACAAACCAAAAAGCAAGGAAAGCAAACGAAAGCAAACCTAATCTAACTATATTACAAAGTAGGCTCTCAGAGAGAACCTAGGGTTGGAAATAATGCCTCAGGAATTGCCTATCGACTAGCAATGGGATATCCCCTCCTGTTCTTGTTCGTAACTTAAATGCATCATTTCCCAGGATCTCAGAAGCTTGACCCAGGTCCAACCATGATTTGTCGATCCGTCTGTTCACCTCTCCTTGATGCTCAATCAAACTTTCCCAAGCTTCATCTCGTTTCTCCTCCAAGTGCGTCAACTGAGATAGCCTTCTTTGAATCTGGTCCTCTCCCCAATTGACTTCTTCACATTCTCCTTCTAAAGTGACTTGTGGAGTCATCTTTGGAACTTGCTCCAAGGAGATCTTACTCCTGGCACCTGTGTTCTCTGAATGGAAAGCTTCGGGAATTCTACATGGATTGGGTAGTGACGAGTCCTGGATGGAGGCATTTTCTGTCTCTTGCTTTACATCTTTCAACACAGAATTTCCGAACGTCCCTACATTCTCATTCCTGCTTGAATCATTTTCAATCAACACTCCAGTGAAGGCAGGCATATCTTCTAAAAGCTTTTCTCCTTTCGAGCTCTGCAACATGAGGACTTCTTTCTTAATGGGCCTATATGAACCCAAATCAGTTTCCACAAACAAAACATCACTATTTTCACCACACTCTGTGATCATCAATTTGAACCGTGGTGTACTTTCAATTTTTATCTGATTTGGAACTCCTCTCCATGGAAGCCACATGTGGGAGAAGTCAGTCGCGATGTATCCGTTCAACTTTCTGGCCCAATCTCTGCTTAATAGCATGCCATAACCACCTGGTATATCCACAACTGATATGTCGATGCGACTCTGAATTCTGGGATCCATTGCTAGTTGCATATGGATATTACTCAACTCTCCTACAACTGGAACTTCGGTCTTATCCAGCTCAGTTACTTTCTTGTTGGTCTGGAGCGGAATTATACCCAATGCCTGACATACCTTCAAAGGCATGACATTACTTGACGCACCGGAATCAATCAAACAATTGTGCAATAACTTTCCAAAAATTCTGACTGAAACAAGAAATGGGGCTGGCTCACCCTTCCCCTGATAGAAAACGACTGGCTTCCTCCTTTCATTTGCTGAGGCATTCTTACTTTCATCTTTTCTACTTGATTGAAATTGATTGTCTTGAACAACCTCTTTTGGATTCTGCGTTTGCTCTTGTTTTTGCTTCTACTCCGCAAGAATGTTGAACCTAACTTTCTTCTTATCTTCAATCCATGACTTTTCAGGAGTGTTTGAAGAACCTTGTACCATACCTACGAAGTTTTGAGGCTGTTGCAGAGCCTCCCAAGTATCAAATGGCGTGTGAGGCACCTCTTCTACCATATTTGTGTTCTGCGCAGGACGAGACTGTGTGTTCATGGGAGGATTCCTTAATGGGCTAGGTTCTTGGGATGTACTCTTCACAACAGGCGTTTCATACACACTTCTCAAAATTGTATCTCGGACCTCTAAAATCTTCATTAACTCATGTAAGGGAAGACTAACCTTCATCCTTTTGAATTCTTCTAACACATAAGAGCCAAGTCTTTTCACGTCCTCTCTAGGAAGACTCTCTTGTTTTTCCCTAGCTTGATGAATTGGCTGCTAAATAACTTGTTGTCCACCTCCACCTTGCGTTGCATTCTGCCGCCTATACTCTGGAGAATCCCTAGGTAAACCTGGGTTATTGCTGGCATTGGGGTGCGGCGAAGTTGTAAAATTATTTGGAGGTATTGATGACGTCAGTGGTTCCTTTTGATGATAATTCCTCTGATACACTTTGGGTGTCGCTCCTTCGGATGTTTGAAAAGCTTGTACCTCCCCTCTTCCTTCTACCAAGACGCTGTTGTTGAGAGGTGGAAAAATATAACCATCTCTATAAAGAGGCTTTTCTGGAGATGCATATGTGGCATGAACTTCTAACGGTATTTGAAACTCTGGCATCCCCACGGGAGCGTTTGATGAAGCTGATGGAAATTGTTGATTAACTGGTGGGGGCATGTAACTTTGAAACTCAGGCAGAAAATTGCAATCTTCTATTATCAATGCCTGATCATATCTGGGTGTCGGGACTAACTCATATCCTGTAATTGGAGGATTTTCTGTGGCCCTTGTATTACTTGCTTCACTCTTGAGAATACCAGCCACCACTTGGAATTCATGACACTGAAGCTCAGAGTGTTGGTTCGTGTTATGTAACCTACACCATCCTGATGAGGCAGTTTCGGCCATATAAATTCTATCTACAGGACGGTTTTCAGGAGGTGGCAGATTGTCCAATGGTGACGGGACACCTCCGTTGTTGGGCCCAGTATTCCAGGACCTCTTCTGAAATCCTTGATTATTGTTCCTATACCCATGACTATTTTCATGACTGTATCCTTGATGGGTATCCTGATGACTTGGAGGATTATTCTGATATCCTCGATTAGCACCTTGGTGTGCCTAATAATTTCGTTGCACAGTTTGCGTCTGATTACTTTGATTTTTGAGGTGAGTCACCTCGGCTGACAGCCTCTTCACTTGTTCTATCAAATCCTTTATTTCATCTTTCTCCTCTTGAGTTTTCACTGGTGGCACTGTATTTTGGAGATAGACAGGCTGTGTGACTTGCGTCTGGGACAAAGGCATCCCAGGATGGAGAACTAATTAACTTGATGGTGCTTGCACTTGATAAGTTGGCTGTGGAATTGCATTTAACGCCGAAACTTGTTGATTCCATGTTGGGGCGATCATTGGCACTTGATTGTTTATTGTGACTAGACCAGTATATAATGAGGGTCCAGTTATATTCTGTCCTAAAACCTGACTTATTTCAATAGCTTTAGCATAAGCTTGATTCATGTCTCCTGGAGTGGGGTGAGATCTCACGAACATTGCAGTCAAAGGATCAAGTGCTGAATAGTAGCTTTCTCAAGCGTCAGCAATGACATAAGGAGTGCGTAACCTTGTGAGGGCCTTTTGGAACCTATTGTTGAATGCGTGAATGGGCTCTTTGTCTTGTCTTCTTACTTCTGCAAATTGACGATAAAGCTCTACAAGAGTGATTGGTATACCAAACTTTCCGATGAAGGCTTCCTTCATCTGCTCCCATGTTCTTATAGACCCCACTGGTAGGTGAATGAACCAAAAATGAGCCTCTTCTCCTAAAGAATATGGAAATAGGGGGCAAGCCATGTCCGCATACCCAATCTGCCTATTGCGTAGGTGACCTTCAAACATCTTGATATGGTCCTCGGCCGTGTAGTTAACATCGTTGGCAATGAACTTAGTACAAAAAATTTTAGGATTTTTTGGCATCTCATGGTAGTCTTGAAACTCTAGCAGAGATGGGTTGGTAACCAACCATGTAGCACCGTTTGGAGCTGATTGACCTCCTTGCTGACCTCCTGGTTGAGCCATTGCATGAACTGGTTGTCGCCTTTGATAAACAATAACAGCTTGAACTTGTTTCGGCTGAGAAAATCTCGAAGCACTAGGTGGAGTTCTGAACAAACTTGAAATTTCTTCTCCGCTTTCTTCGCTTGACTGAACTTCTTCGTTTGATAAAAATTCTTCACTTGACTTGACTTCTTTGCTTGAATGAACTTCTTTCTTCTTCCTTGATCTTGTAGGTAGCTCTAATTCCACAAAATCTTTGTATGAACTGGGCATAGACCTCAAGATTCTCTTCAACTTGTCTGGCGAAAATGAACTGATACGCTCCAGGATGTAGCTACTTCTTCTATTGGCTGCGCGCGGGATTCTCCAACTCTAAGAGAACACCATCTTGACTTATGATAATTTTCTTGAATATAACTTTTTGTGTTTCAAACCCTTTCTACTTCAACACAACTGTGTGCTATAGCTGTTAATCCGCACTCCTTCTAGCGCCAATTCTGTTGACGTGGTTTTTGAGACGGCACCAACACAGAATAAAGTTTCCCAACGGATGCTCTATCCTCTCTTGAACAAAGTATTCAGCATGCTAAGATTGCGAGTGAGTTCATGCTTTCAACTCCAAGGTTCCGGTAATGCGAATAGACTCAGTCGGCTCGATGTGATTTTGCTGGTATGTCAAAGGGACTTACACAATTGTTCGACAGTTGACAGCAGACAGCGGACTAAGGGTTTTTGCGTAATTCGAAGGATTTGGCAAATGAGCACAAGTTTCTTAATTCTAACCAGAAATGAACTGAAATTAAATGGGTATAGGGCCTAAGAAGTTTATGTTCTATTCTAGGGCGTGGGGCATGGCGATCAATTCTCACAAGCTTCAACCAAGCTCCGTTTTGCCTCACTTTGGACAGCTTCCGCGGAACTGGTGCAATCTTCAGAGGAGTGACTTAAGATGTTCAGATCACGATTTAGCATGAAGACACCATCACAACGACACATGCCAACATATAAACCATAATCGAAGTTTAAGCTTCACAAAGTTCCAGTTGACCACGCAAGGCGAACCCACCGTCAACGAGCCCGCTAGTGGTATGGACAAGTGAAGTCTTGTTCAAATCGAGCACCACATTCCACAATTACTAATTACTTGCATGAAATGAAATCTACTTTACTTTAAGCTACTTCAAAATGCTACGTGAATTGGAAGGACGAAGAAGCCTCAACAACTATTCACAACAAAGAAGAATTCACCATCAATGAAAATTCTTTTATTATGAAAGCATACATGACAACTTCTTACAAAGTATCCAAAGGGAAGACTTTCCTTCCTTTTCAATCTACACTACTTTACGTTCTACTCTATCAACTTCTCTCTACTCCTCTAAGCTCTGCTTCTACCTCTAAATCTATCAGATACAAATGAGGGGGACTCCCCCTTTTATAGTTTGCCAAGTCCAACCGACGACTTAGATTACAATCGCTGGATGGCCCAGATTGTGCCACCTCAGCCCTAAACAAGATTTGCCCTAAAAACTGCCACAAAGGAGGGTGGGATAATAAATGAGGCATTAATGTCCACCACCCTTCTAGAAGATTCTGTTTGTAGACGCGTTCACACTGTCCCTGATCTTCTTTCTTGACGTTGCTCTTAAACTTCTTCTTCGACACTTGAGTCATACTAAGTCTCAACACTTAGCCACCTTTTGCAATTTTTCCTCCTTCATGTGAAACTCAAAACTTTATCTTCCTCCGAAGGTTGTAATATCATCGTGCTTCACCACTTCAAGTCATCGTGCTCTGGACTCAATGTTTCTCCTGCAAAACAAGCAAGGAGAAGAGAATTAGAACATTTCATAGTATAAACTCACCTTACTTAGCTTATTTTCATGCTTTGATCTTCAAGAGCTCATCGATTTTCCTCCAGCACAACTTCTGCCATCTTCATGATTCTTCATGCCTTAGCCAAATTTCAATCCATCCTCCTCAAGGGCGTATCATCTTTGAGAAATTCATTTCACTAACTGGAGCTCTGATACTCAATTTCGTTCATCTCTGACTCTGGAAGATGAGTCCCATGAAACACTTGAGAAAATTCACCTAGGCAATTCCTTTCAAATTCATCGTCTGGAGGATTTCTGTTATGAAATAACTTGCACAATAGAAGAATATGATATGAAATATGCTGCAAATACTTGATAATATCTGAGAATAACAAGCCACTTCGAGGGGGCAAACCTCCAAATATCTCTAATGAGAACACACTTCACAACTTGATGATGAAATAAGACTCACAATCTCCTATATATACCTATTTATGCCAAGGATATCACCAAGGCCGACTTAGACACACCTATATAAGACTTAGGCCGACCTAAACAACTAAATAACAATATACTAATGATAATATGACTTAATAGAGAGTTAAGATAGCCACAAGCCGACTATTCATAACCCGATGTACAATAATATTAAGAGGTAGCATGCCCCTTCTTCAAAGAAGCATTGTCCTCAATGCTAATCAAGTTTGGAAACTTTTGAATGAACTCCTCGTCTTCCCATGTGGCATCTTCAACTGGTAAATTCTTCCATTGGATGAGATACTCAGTGATAGTTCTATTCCTCAGCTTCTTTGTACGTGTTTGACGAATGCACTCTGGTTCCAAAATGATTCTCCCTTCTTCATCTAGCTCGGGAAGTGTTGTTTGAGTGGGAATATTATGACCAATTACCTTCTTCAAACAGGAAACATGAAAAATTGGATGTATCTTTGTTGTAGGTGGCAACTCAAGCTTGTAGGCAACACTACCAATCTTCTGCATGATTTGGTATGGACCATAATACTTTGGTGACAACTTATTATTCTTTCTTTGCTGCTTTAGTGAGATTTGCTTATAAGGCTGCAATCGCAAGAAGACCCAATCCCCAACTTCAAAACTTCTTTCACTACGATGTTGGTCTGCCTGTTGTTTCATTCGATTTTGTGCCATGGCTAAATTCTCCTTGAGTCCTGAAAGTACTTGTTGTTGATTAAGCAAGTGGTCTTCTACTGCCTGAACTCTTGGGGACACCTTAATTGATGATGTGATGGAAGGAGGATGATATCCATAAAGTGCCAAAAATGGAGACATTTTTGATGAGCTATGAAAAGAAGTGTTATACCACCATTCAAGTGGTAGCCAATCTACCCATTGGGACTGTTTCTCTGAAGTGAAACAACGTAGATATCCTTCCAAACACTTATTAACAACCTCTGTTTGCCCATCGATTGAGGGTGGTATGAAGAGCTAAGAGCCAATTGAGTACCCAAACATGAGAATAAATCTTTCCAAAAGTGACTAGTGAAGATAGGATCCGCGATCACTAACAATAACTTTAGGTGTACCAATAGCTTTTGGATATTCTCCAAAAGAAACTTTGTACTTGCATGATGTAAAAAGGATGTGCTATTCACAGTAAAATGTGCATATTTAGTGAGCCGATCAACCACCACCATGATGACATTATGACCTTTAGATTTGGGAATACAGCTGATGGAAGTCCATGGATATCTCTTCCTTGGCCGGCTCTAGGAATAGATGAGGGTTGCAAGAACACGAGGTAATATTAATTGTCTCCCCTTATGCCTTTGACACACATAAAACATTCGATACAAATTTTTTGAACATCACCCTTTAGCCCCTCCCAAAAGAAATCATGCTTGACTCGATGATATGTCTTCAAAAATCTTGAATGACCACCCATTGGAGACTCATGCAACTTTGTGAGAATCTTGATTTTAAGGTTGTAATTCTTGCAGAGATACAAACGCTCTTTATACCAAAGAGTATCTCCCTTCCAACAAAACTTATCTGAACTACTAGGATCACTTTTTATTTGCTCGATGAGATTACTTGTCGCAACATCATTTTGCCACTCTGCGTTGGCTTCCTCCACCCAATTTGCTTGTAATATTGAAAGGGCACACAATAAGGCTTCATCTTTCTCATCCTTCCTTGACTGTGCATCTGCGACAATATTTTCTTTTCCTTTCTTATATACAATCTCAAAGTCATATCCTAACATCTTAGTGACCCATTTTTGTTGCTCTTCAGAAGATAGTCGTTGTTCCAAAAAATATTTTAGGCTATCATCATCTATCTTAACCTTGAAATGTCTACCCAATAGATAAGGCCGCCATTGTTTCACTGCATGGAGTATTGCTAGCATTTCCTTCTCATAAATAGGTTTGAGTAGATTCTTACCTTTTAATTGACGACTCTCAAAAGCAATTGGTCGACCGTCTTGCATAAGCACTGCTCCTATCCCATTTCAGGGAAGCATCCGCGTTCCACAATGGTGCCTTGGTGAAGTCGGGAATTGGCAAAATCTTGAGTTGTACACGCATAGCCTCGCTTCAATCTCTCAGAGTAACAGCCTTGGCACTTTTCGTTCCAATGAAAGATCCTTCTTCAATAGAGTGGTGAGGAGTCTTTGCTATACTACCATAATTCTTCACCGTCTTCTATGGTACCACTGTCAGTCTAAGAATCCTCAGTTTCTTAATGGTTTTGGAATAGGCCATTCCATGATAGCCTTAATTTTTGTTGGGAACCACCTTTACTCCTTCATGAGAAACTATGTGTCCCAAATACTCCACCTCTGTAAGACCAAAAGCACACTTGGATGGCTTAGCATAGAGTTTATGATCTTCAAGTATTTGTAATACTTGGTCCACATGTTGCAAATGTTCTTCCCAAGTCTTGCTATAAATCAAGATATCATCAAAGAATACTAGCACAAACTTTCGCAAGAACTTCTTAAAAATGGAATTCATCAAACTTTGGAATGTAGATGGTGCATTGGTAAGACAAAATGGCATCACCAAAAATTCATAATGACCCTCATGAGTCCGAAATGCTGTCTTACAAATATCCTCCTCCTTAATCCGAATTTGGTGATAACCAGATCTAAGATCTAACTTGGTAAAAAACATAGCTCCATTTAATTCATCTAGCAAATCATCAATGACTGGAATTGGAAACTTATCTTTAATGGTGTACATATTGAGCACTCTATAATTTGGACACATGCGCCAAGTATCATCCTTCTTACGTACCATCACCACAGGCGAGGAGTAAGGACTTTGGCTATGCCTAATGATTCCTGCCTCTAGCATCTCTTCAACAATTTTTTTCTATCTCACTCTTTTGTATGTGGATACACGTAAGGCTGATGTTGATGGTTGGCTCCTGGGACTAAGCGTATGGCATGATCATAGTCCCTCTCTTAGGAGGAAGTCCTTTAGGCATATCTCCAAGAACAAGCAGTGGCTTGATCAATTATAGCTTGCAAATCTGGATGAGTAGGAGTAATAGATTGAGAGACTTCTAATGAACATAGTTGGGCCACAAATCCATCCACTCCTTTCTTAAGCAACTTTTGCATATGATGAGAGCTTACCATTTGTGGAGATTTTGCCTTCAACCCCCTTAGCTCTACTAGCCTTCCTTCCGATTGAAATCTCATGAATAGTTCTTGGAAGTTCATCTCAATTGTTCCTAATGTAGTAAGCCATTGTACTCCCAAAACAATATCTACTGCACCCATGGATATCACATACATTGGGGTATCAAGTTGATAATCTCCCATGGATAATTTAATGCTATGAAACTTCCCTAAACATCTAACTGTACCACCATCTGCAATCAAAACCTAAAACTTTGGAGCTAGATATATAAAACAATTTAGATGAGTAGCTAACTTTTGTTGATGAAATTGGAGTACTACTGAATTCGATCAACATTTTTATACGCTTCTTTAGGAACCCCACCACCTTGAGAGTTTGTGGAGCCTTTGAAACACGAGGAGTGCATGACAAGAAATGATTGGTTGAGAATCATCCGATTCCTCATTTGACTCCCTTTCATCTTCTAGTATGGGTTCCTCCTCTTCTTCCTCATTGGGACCTTCAATATAAAACAATTTCTTTTCACTACATTTATGTCCCCGATTGTATTTGCTATCACAATTGAAACAAAAGCCTTTTGCTCTTTTCTCCTCAATTTGTTGGGGAGTCAACTTAGTAGGTTGTGTTGAATATCCTTTCTCTCTTGTCACATTAGCCCCTTGCTTCTTAGGAATCAAATATTTCTCCTCTACCACAATTGCTAAGATAAAAGACTCATTTTATGGAACTAGGGCTAAACATCATTACCTCATGTTGAATGTGATCTTGGACCACCCAGAATAAGTCATTCAGTTTTCCTCCGTAATTGAATCCACCCTTGGGGATAGATTTTGGAATTGCTGAATATAATCTTAGCGATCTGTTTGTTGAAGTTTAGCTGGCTAGTGTTTGAAGAGTTGTCTGTGGCAGCTATTGCTATGTGTGTGCTTGGAGTTCCTGCGGCAAATTGACCATCGGGCGGTGAGCCCCTTTTTACCTCAATGAGTGCAGAGCCAACGATACCAAATGAATTGATCTAGTTCTAAATATAAGGAAGCCATCGTGACCTTTTGTCCATTTGGTATTTGGTGTACTTCAAAAAAATTCTCCATTTGGTTTATCCATGTTAGAGGATCCTTACCATCAAACTTGCGCATATCCACCTTTGGAAATAAATTCCTAGATCCCATAGGAGTACTAAAGCTTGTGTTAGTAGTAGTTGACCTAGAATTCTCACCTTGGCCACTTGAGAACTCCTTTCTTGATTCAGCTATGTAGGTGCTTAACATGTTTCGCATGTCCGACATATCTCCTCTTAGGTCACACACATCCATCTTAATTGAGGAAATTTCTTCCTTGACCTTATTGATTTCTTCATTATGAGTAATATCCTCGATTTTTTCACCATCCTTATTAGGAGTCTTCCCCGGAGTGACAGCATTCTTTTTACCCCTTGTTGCAGGCCCCGTCATGATAGAAACCACTAATGTTGAAATAAATCACACAAATGAAACTTAAATTCTCTGAAATTTTTACTGTAATCTCCTTTGGTATGTCTTCAAAAACCCAATAAAAATCAGACTTCAATTCAACAAGATGTGCGCGATATGTAGACTCTAAAAAAATAGTGTGGAAACCCTAATTCTGCAATAATTCGCTTAATTCTGCTCCAATTCTTCTGAAATATGGACTGTAGATTCTTTAATATGTTCTTCAAAAACCCTTTAAAATCAGAAAAAATATTTCCAAAATATGAAAGATATGCTCTTCCAAAAATTGCCTCCAAAATTGAGAAAAAACCTTGCCTCTACAGTGCCAAGATCATGCTCCGATACCACTTGTTATGAAATAACTTGCACAATAGAAGAATATGATATGAAATATGCTGCAAATACTTGG
>VDFB02058242.1:17299060-17434660 GCA_007258455.2 Sequoia sempervirens | reverse complement strand
ACCACCATCATAATTTTCAAGTTTAGTGAACTTACTCTTATCTCCGGTCAAGTGATTTGAACATCCACTGTCAATTACCCAATAGTCTTCATCCTATCTTGCATGAAAAGAAATAACCAAAGTACCTTCCATCCTATTCTTCTTAACCTCTGGAGCCTTCTTACTTACACATTTTCCAGAGTTAGTGGATACAAATTTATTTTCCAAAGCTAGGAATAAGCATTCACTATCATCAACCTCATTTTCAGATTCATCATCAAAAATACGTACCTCTTCCTTAATATAGTACAAATTCTTATACTTCTTATCCTTCCTATCCTTATCCTTATAATCCTTGTTCTTTTTATGTGTATCCCTATTCAAACATCTCAAAGCATAATGACCAATGTTACCACAACTGAAACATTTAAAGGGTAACATACCTTTATATTTTTCAGTACCTTTCTTCAATTTCTTGGTGAAGTTTGCTTCCAACTCTTCATCATCGCTATCTGGTTCTTCAATCTTCAAAGCCTTAAATGTCATTTTTGTATTCTCTTTTGTTTTGTCATCTTTCCAGAACTTCCTTATCTCAAATGCTTGCAAGGTGTCGAACAACTCTTCTAGGGTGTACTTCTTAGGATCATACATTTCTTCAATAATAGAGATTTGTCGCTATAACATTCCAGTAAAGTGATCAGGATGTTCTCGATTATATCTTCATCTAATAGTTTTCCTCCTTTATTTCTAACTTCATTTCTGCCAATTCAACTCTCTGAAAGAAACTTGTAAATTCTTCACCATCTTCCATCTCCAAGTTCACAAATCTACGCTTTGCCGCCAGCCTCTTTGTCAATTTCACCTTTTCATTTCCTTCATACATGTCTTCAAACTTCTTCAAGACTTCATATGCAATATCTAGAGAATTAACCTTGACTCGCTCATTTTTGGATAAACCACTGCAAATCACATATTTTTCCTTCTCATCTACAAAATTGACACAACTAGATGGAAGTGTATACTTATTCTCAATAGCCTTCTAGGTCTTGAAACCAAGAGAGATAATATATCCTCTCATCTGTCCCTTCCAATCATTGTAGTTAGTTCCATCAAATATAGGGATTGCCAACTTGTGCACCATCGGATCTTCCTTAAGCGGTTAAGCTCTACACAAGGAGCCAAAAGCTCTGATACCAATTGTTAAACAGGCACAGGACAACTGAGAGGGGGGGTGAATTAGTTGTCACACAAGTTCAAACTTAAAACTTTATCACTAATCAATTTTTCAACCACACTACTATTTTGTTATTAACTATGAGCATGAAACACAAATAACAAAAAGTAAATCAACACAATGAACACTATATTTTTATGTGGAAAACCCAATGAGGGAAAAACCATGGTCAGGGTTAACTCACAATATAAAGATTATAAACTGAATACAAAGGCTCACTACCAAGGGCTCATTGCCCAAAAGAGGACTCACTGTCCAAATACAAAGGCTCACTGCCTACAAAAAGGACTCACTATCCAACAGAGAGGCTCACTGCCTACAGATACAAAAGAGAACAAAAGATCCGCCACTGCAATTAACGCACATTTGCAAGATTACAGAAATCTTTAGCTCATTGCCTTCAACACACTAAAAAACTACTATCACAACTCACTCACACACTTCTGCTCTTATGATTTGTGGTACACTTTTGTCACTTTGCATCACACTGTCATACAACTCTTCACAATTCAACTTGCTTTTATACCATTCTCAACCTTAGAAGCATTTACCAAGGTCAGGCACAAATCATCCATTTCATAAATTCAAATTTGGTCGGCAACACAAAATTCCTGCAGTGGAAAGGAATAAGAGTGGACCAATAAAAACATTTAACGAAGACCAAAAATAATATTCTTGAATCTTCTACACACTTCCTTAATTAAATTTTATTCTTCGAATGAATTGTAAACACTAGGTCAGCCAAACCTAATGAAAACATGAAAGAACATTGATGCACATGCTTCCCCGCACGAAGATGACACACGAACACCTCAACACGCTTCATTATTCATGAGACTTCTGTTGTCAAACGGATTGCACCTGAACACTTAAATAGTTAAATTTAGCAATTTTTTGAAACATGGAATGATCCTCAGGCCTGTGGGTTGCCTAATCTTGAGGATCAATCTCCAAAGAGGGCTGGTTCCCTGATGAAAACCTTCTAAAACTAACTAACTTGGTTGGAAAAAAGATAGAAAGCTTGCTTGAATTGAAATCCTAAAGCTACAGGAGGTGATTGCACCAAAATTAAGTGATTCTATTCGCTATCCTAAATCTATAATCAGCTGCAATAAAGTCCTAAATCTATCTCACAATTCAATTAAGATCATGAAATTCACCAATATTTCACATGGAGGTTTGAAGTTTCAATGTTTGTAAGAGGAAAACTAGATTTTCACAGATACAAATGACTGAAATCTTTGTTAAACACAACATGCAACTTGAATTATAACATGAAATCTTCTTGTTTTTTAAAGCATCAATGAAACTAAACAAAGGATTCAAGATAAAATCACAGTGTTTAAATCAAATCATTCATATGACAATAAAACTCAAGAAAGTATTGAGAAGGAAACACTATACTGAATATAAACTCTATTACAATGCTTGAATAAAAAGCTGAGTTACAATGCCTCATTGCTCTATGTGTAAGCAAAAGAACTCCAATGAAAAAGATAAACTTTTTCAATATATACAATGAGAATGCACTTCAAAGTGCATGAAAATGCAATTGAAAGTCAATTTCAGTGAGAAAGTGATAATCCCAAGGTGAAATCCGAGCATAAGCAAAAATCCCTAAAATTAAGGTTCAAACTCATGCAAAAATGAGTGAACTCAGTCTTGAACTTGCAGTCATAAAGCATGCAACTGATCTGTAACTCAAACTAAACTGGAAATCTCTGAATGTGAGCCAAAACATGCAAAAATCTTCCTTGCTTTAAACAATTCGCCCTTGATAACTTAAAGTCCATTCTTGCATGATAAATCTTCAATTAAGTCTGATATGAAACTGAAGTAGAGTGCTAAAAATCTCCATGATTCGCATGACTAACTCATCCTCTAGTTAGCTCTACTCAAGTACTGCATGGATCTCTAATTAACTCATCATCACATGATGTCTTTTATTTGCATGTAAAGATAGTTAATTAATTAAATGATTTATAATGTATCATTTAATCAATTAACCTACATTGAGAATGCAAAAATAAAAGAAAGAATAATATTGAGGCATAATGTCAAATCAGAAGTCTTAATTCTCATCTCACGGGCCTTCTTACATTATACTTAGCATATTTCTAATATGCGTTCACTATTTCCAAAAATATTAGTCGACCATCATGTGTATTGGAAATTTTTTGATAATAGTCGACCATAATGATAAAAGCAATATTGACTTAAGAGTCAAAGCAACCACGGGCAAAAATAAGACATAATGATTTTTGTTAAAATCATGGGAAAAAATCAAAGTCATTCCACTTTGGTCAAGAAAATAATATCAAACCCTAAAAGATCATTTCATCCGCACTTGACTTGGAGAAGCTTCATGAAGAAGCTGGCCGCCACTGCTGGGTAGGGTTTATGAGAATTTCCTTGATGCTGGAGCTCAAAATTTCACCATATTTTGTTGTTTCTGGGCCGAATCTTATTGATCTTCATAGGGTAAGTTCTTCAATTTACAATCTGGAGGTACCTTGACTCCATTACATTGCATTTTCTGAGGCTTACATACCGCTACCATGAGACATCTCTGACGCATCTTCTTTTCATTTTTCTATTGCTATTGAGTTTCCAGCAAGCTCTCCATGAATGATAGGGCTTTAAGCCTTTTGAGACTCAGTCTACAGGAGGAACTCACAGCTTCACTTGTATCTTCTGACATAGAATATCATGGTAAGCTTTAAAATAATATACCTCTTTTCTGCCATTGATTTTTTGAGTGCTCTTGATACTTGTATGAGATTGAAACTCTTGTAGCTGAGACTGATACAAAATCATGCATATTTATGACTCTGGCTACCACTGTAAATAGTGATTCGCCTTCTGGGTATTCATATTTCACTGTATTCTGCATTTTTGGAGTAAAACCCTTACATGGGTAAGAAGAAATCTACATTTTTTCCACCATAAAAACATTTCTGAGCAAGAATCATTATATGAATGTTGTAACAACCACCATGGTGGGTAATATTTTGATATTCTTGGCACGAATTTGCATAATTTATGGGTATTTTCTCATGCCTATTTTGTTCTTTGTATAGAGACACCTCCTTGTAAACTTTGCAATCTTCGTACTACTCCTTGCATTTGCTATAGAAAGCTCCTTGATGACTGAAAACTTAGAGAAAGAACAAGGGTACCACAGTGAATAGATTGTATCAAAATTGAAACTAACATCACACTGTGAGGTACTCCTTTCAAGGTTACTATATAGTTGTTAGCCACCATTCAAATAGGCTACTGCCTTACAGATTTTACTGCCATTGTGAGCATACTTATGACATATCCTAATTTATAATCGAACTCATTGGATGCAAGCATAGTACTGATTTCTTTACCATTTATTGATTCATGCTTAAATGATTGCTCTATTTATGCTTGACAATTCACTATATTGCTTTGAAACTAGAGTATACATTATGAACTATAACATTGTTTATCTCTCTTTATTCTTTCCAAGGTCTTCACTGAACTTTATCTGCCTTGATTATTGTTCCAGAACACAAGCATCTATAATTTTCTATTTTTCTGGACACATACTATCTGCCATCAGAATGGTATTTTTAACAGCCAAATCATTCTGCTGTTGGGATTCCATAATACGTTGAGGATTGGGTTCAAAATGTGCAATACCAGGTTGATAAGGAAAATCAACACCTTGTTTCCTTGTGATGAAAATAAGTCTCTCGGGATGGAAGCTCCTCTCTGCCCTAACTAAATTTCTAATGCTTGGTTGACCCAGATAATCATGTTGGCTATTGGTGTCCAAAGTACAACTTTCCTCCACTCTTTCAATTTGATGGCCATTACTGGATAGGCTGAACTAGACTGGATTAGATTTTGTGGGATAATCATCATTTGATGTCTTGCCATCTTTCAAACATGTCTCTTCTGTATTCTTCCGGTTCATTGAATTTATAGATGGAAAGACATTTCTATTGCCAGGCTGTGCTACTACCAATGGTATTCTTTTCACTATAAAGGTTTTGACTATCCACTATTTCCTTGTCATATGCACATGCTTGTCTTCCCACGTTATTGCTACTAATGAAAGCCTCAACCTGCCTTAGGAATGCATTTTGTTGTTCTCTTCATGGGCTAAATTACTCACTTTGAAGTTCACCTACTATGTTGTCCAATTTGTTCTTTATTCACAGTGAATAATCTCTCAATTAACACCTCTGATCATTGTATGAGACTGTCCAATGGTTTCAATCTACTCAATATAGTTTTTCCTCTTGTTTTGAAACTTCAAATTGGCAGATTACTTGAGTAGTGATTATCTATGAATCTGGATTTTTAGCAATGTTATCTTGACTGTTCTCAACCATCATGATACTCATTCTGCTCCTTATGATAAATAAATCAAAGACTGCTCTTGTAAATCTATCTTATAGACCTGCAGCTTATTGTATTATCAACACTTTTTGATCTACTGCCTTCCAGTTATGCATCCATGCCTATAAATCTGTTGTCACTTTTCCTGTAACTAAACACTTTTAAATGCTTTGATTTGGCACTTGTTCTTGCAATGTTCACCTGTAGCATTTGGCACTATAACGAATGTTCTTTATAAAATTCTCCCTTCTTGTTGCATACATATCTGTTTCTTTGTCATATCTTTACTTCTTTTGATCAGCTGGAATCTTGCTGATGATTTGCATTGATTGTAAAATATGAGAATACTGCTTCTCATTTGTAAGAAACAATTAACTTGTTGAACGCTCTGCTTTCCCTTCAGTATAAAGGGCTCAATGCCTTATTAAAATGTGAACATAAATGAAAGGCAGTGCTGAAACAAGAGATGATAAATGCAATATATTTTTAATTGTTTCCTTTGAATGATGAGCAAAAGATAACTGCTCAATTTGTTTTACCATGTTGAATTAGACTTCTTGATGATAGTCTTAGATGATGATTGTTTCTTTCTTTGATTAAATAACTCTCATATATGATGTGAATGAGAGGTGTCCTTATGATATGTCGGGCTCTACCCTTGTGGGAGCCCATTTTACTCCACATATCTGATGAAAATAATCACAAACATGATGAACATGTTCCTGCACATTGAAAAAAACATGTTAGCAAAATAAAAGAAGCTAAAAGCTTCCATTGAGTTATGTTTTCTTGATTATCAGCCTTTCATCTGGTGAATGCTTGATTTAATGCAAATTACATTCTTGTTGGTAGCGTAAGCATTAGGCAGAATGTAATTCATCATTGCTTAGAGTATAACTCTAATGCCATTCCTTTATAATTTTGCAGGTTCATGGAGCGAGGAAACGAGGCAGCAGCAGCTTGGAGACACGACGACTGAAGACATCAACGAAAGTGATTCATCATTACAGGCAATGATGAATTTCTCCTCTTCTTTATGCTTACGTTATGTTCAATAGTGTAGTTTTTCCTTGAATTTTGTATTCATCATTTGATTGTCATAATCAAACTCAGTTACTCTCGCGGCTTGTGCGAGATTCAGTGTTTTTATAAAATGAATAAAAGCATTACTATGCAAATTCTTAATTTTTTTGTTTCAGATACTTGCACAATAAAATTGTAATTTAGATGTAAATTGATCTCTATGATGATCAATGAATACTTAAACAACAAAACATGAAAATTTCTATACCTATCAATGATTAATTTGATTCAGCTCTACCTATTTGAGCTCGTAGTGAAAAGTAGGTAAGAACTTCATCTTAGACTTCTTCATATATGTCTACAACAAAACAATATACTTCATACACTGAATACCTTTCACTGGATCATCTGAACTATGCAAACCTATTTTGGAATATAGAAACATGACTTCAAGATTACCAAACTTCAACCTTCTTCACCAGAGCATAGAAAAGACCTTCACAAAACATATCCCAGATCCACAAGTTCTGAAATGAAACAACGGAGGATTGCGGAGCAAAAATATTTATCCCAGTTCACAAAACACTAATTTTGTCGGTAGAACACACATACCAGTGGACACAACTTTCACGTATCATCTCACTAGAAGCTGAAACTCAACTTATATCATCATCAGATCACCGTAATGAAAAATTCAGAATCACACAGGCATAGGAGATCAACACAGGAGAAACGCGAAGCACATACCGAAGCACAATCTGAACACATTCATCACTCTGACTTCTCTTTATTAATTTTCTCAAAAGCGCTTGGAAACTCAATCAACACAACACATCTACAACCATATAAGATAGCTCCATGTACTCACAACATCTCAGCAGCATCTCATCTATACATATACAATCTGCAACATACTGAACAATGTTGACATTAATGACAACATCAATGACAACACCACCAGACTAGCCCATACTTGCAACATGAACATCATGCCTAATGTCTCAAAGAGAGGAAAAGTCAAAGAAATATCATGCTCTTAGAGGATATCAAGCCCAATGACACCACCAATAAAAGGATGCATCGCAAGAATAAAGAAAATCACACAATGAAATATGCGTGTCAATGTATGCCCCCACTTTAAAGTGGTTGGTAACACCATTGTTGTGAGAAATTGCTTTAGAGAAAAATAATACATGAGAGCTTATTCAGAAAGCCCTATGCCAATTCATATGTTTCCAAATGACGCTACGTCATGAAAAGGGAAGGGGTTACCCCAAAAATGTATAACTCAGTACGTCACATGCGATCTAACTTAAGGCATGCCATCTACATCCCAAGCTTGCTCTTATATGTACATGAAAAGCGGTCAACTAGCCAAAAGAAACAACGACAAGTGACATACAAGGAAAATTCTACTTAACCCCTTGCTCCCACTTAGTGTAGGACAAGGATGAGTCAAAATGATTGATGAGAAACTTGCTAGAGTGAAAATTAGTATCAATTAGAGGAATTAGGTTCCCCAACATAAGGAAGAGAACCACACTCCTTAAGATGTTGAATTTTATCACTTAAAGCCTTACATTCATTAGTAGAATGACCATGAGCTCTATGATATTCACAAAATGAATCTTTGTGGTAAAATTTATTTCATGTTCTTGGAGGGAGGGATATCAAACGGTCTTGGAGGAGTCTCAAAAAGATACTCTCTTGATCAATAAAAGAAGATATTCCTTTATTTTGCGAAAAATATTTCTCTTGCTTAGTATTAGGTGTCATACTTACACAAGACTCTTTAGATTGATAGGAGGGTGTAAAATATATCGAATTCGAATCGCAAGTGTTTTGCGTGATGACAATAATATTAAGCGAGGATTTCGTTGTTTCATTTGTTTCTTTCAAAGGACAATAACCAAGACCACTACAATCTATTAGTTCAGTATGCACTAATGTTAAAGTTGGCTTAGAGGAATCTTTTGTAATAGTGTTGATATTAAGTGAAGGCTTATTTCTTTCTTTCGAAGGACAATAACAAAGACCGCTAGTCTTTTCTTGCATGTTAGGCTCTATAGGGACACAAATACCTTGTTCTCTAGTACCACATCCTTTTCCATTATAACTGAGTTGTTTCATAAGTTGATAACCTCTTCTGTAAATATTTTTTATTGCTTTTAGATTCAGTGGTTGTTCATAGTCAAGTTCATCAAAGTTGTGTAATTTATTGTTTCTTGTAAAGTGTTTGAGGTGGATGCTTTTGAGGGGTCTTCTAAATTTTGTGTTGATGCTACCACTTTTTCTTTTCCCTTTTTAGAATCTTTGTTTATGATCATGTATTCGCCCATGAATGATGTGAAATCTAACAAACCGCAATCATCTTCTAATAGCTTCATGACTTCCTCAATGTATTTATCTTTGTCTTTTTGTTGTCGGGTTCTACTTGTGTTGTTGGTGTCAATTTTTTCAAAGGATTTTCCTTATTTTTCTCAATGTTTAAACAATTTTTTGGTTCAAGGTCAGCTTCAAGTGTGTACACTTTGTTGTTGTAGACATATTTAATTTTATGATGAAGAGTAGAAGGCACCCCATTCATTGCATGGATCCATGGTCTTCCTAAAAGGAGATGGTATGAAAGATCATGAGGCATAAAATGGATCAGTGTTTCTCATGTGGCCTTTCGAGCTCTAATAGGAAAAGTGATCAAACCAAGCAATTGTTTTCATACATTGTCGATTCCCTTAATAGATAAAGAGTCGAGTTGAATTTTGTATTTATCCATGCCAAGTCTATCCAAAAGGGTCACACTAGACACATTAAGGGATGAGCCATTGTCAATGAGGGTTCTCTTTATTCCCCACCCATC
This sequence comes from Sequoia sempervirens, assembly GCA_007258455.2. NCBI lineage: Eukaryota > Viridiplantae > Streptophyta > Pinopsida > Cupressales > Cupressaceae > Sequoia > Sequoia sempervirens. Next base: position 17,425,190 of record VDFB02058242.1, on the reverse strand, counting down.
CTAGGCAGCTATTATCACAAAAGCATCATTTTGTTTTTGCACTTCCAAAGGAAGGAGCTCACTTTGGCAAAAAATAATGTCAGCTTTTATTCCTTGAATCATGGATGCTATGTAACTCGGTTGCACATTAGAAGGGATAGGAACTTGTTGTAAATCATTTTGAATCATGTTATGATAACGAGGGGATGCTTGAATAAGGTCCCATAATAATATCTTAGCAGGAGTGTTCTTAAGTTGTTCAACAAGATCATAATCATTTCCAATTTGTGAAGGAAAACAAGGACCAAGTAAGATAGGGTTAGGAAACAAGAGGGATGTTGAAGGTGTTTGTCTTGGTTAAGGATTGTTTCTAGTGTTATATGTATGAGGAACGATATTATAACTCAGTTGCTGTGAAACATTATTATTAGGTGGGTAAAGGATAAATTTGGGTTTGTGGTCGTTGTGAGGATGGGTAAAGAATTAGAAGATTTTTAGGATGTCCCATAGGGTATTTAAGAGGTCCAATAGTCAAGGGGGATCTAGCGAACACTTGTGCATTCAACACCTCAGCAATTTCAGTTTCATGTCTTTCTAATGAAGGGGAATCTAGTGTTATCTTTTCACCATCATCTAAGGAAGCCGAAATGTTGTCATTTTCTTCCACCATGATATCTTCCCTAGTAAGAGAGTTTTTATGAGAAATACAAACTACATGTTCATGACATTGAAAGGTTGGTTCTTTTAAAATGACCTCATCACAAGTAAGGGAGTTATCCATGGTTGGATTGTATTGCTTATCAATGATGTCATTGTCTTGTTCAATAATGTTTTCTCGAGGGGAAGAGAGACACATAAGGTTCTGATGAATTTCATTGATTGTATTTTCTAACATCAAAGCATCTTCTTCACAACTAGGAGAGATATTAGGAGAAGAAATGTGATTGTCAAGATTGTCCATAATTTCATTCCTTTCTCCCATAATGTCTTATAAAATAGGATAGGTAAGGGAAGAATCATAAAGAGGGTTTTCATAGATCTTAAATATTTGATTATCTAACACCAACATATCATCATCACGTGAAATTTCATCCTCTTTCATTAAAGCATTATCACAAGAGGGGAAGATGTTGGGAGATGAATGTAGACTAGTTGAAGTTTCAATGGTATCTTGTTGTGTTATGTAGTCGTCATGATTACCTATGATTGAATCCTCTTATTCATCAATGTCTTGCCTAATAAGAGAGCTAGGAGGAGAGAAACAACTAGGACTCTCAAAACTCTCATTGATTGGTTCTTCTAATACCAAAATATCTTCTTCACAAATATGAGAGATATTAGGAGAACAATATGATTGTTATGATTGCCCAAGGTTGTATTCTCTTTCACTAAAACATTCTCATAGGGAGGGGATAAGAAATTTTTCTTAGCATGATTAGATAGGTAGGATACTAACATTGTTTGACCAAGAATGAAAAGTACTTCTAACCATCTCATGCAATGCTTCAATAATGTAAACAATGTATATCCAAAGATGAAAAATATTTTTATCCAATGTATGCAAAGCTTTAAGAACGTACTGCGTATCCAAAAATGAAAAGCACTTTTCTCAAACTAATGTAAAACTTCATGAATGTAAACATTGTATATGCAAAAGTGAAAAGTACTTTTATCCATATTATGAAAAGTTTCATAAATGTGAACATTTTCAAATCTGATGATTATTGAAATGATTTAGGAAGAATTAAAAAATGACTACCCTAAATTGATGTTTTTGACGTGGATGCATAAAACATAAGTTATTGAAACTTTCCAAACTGTTACTATAGGTTACCAACAAGATTAAGAAACACAGAAACAGGGTTTTGATGCTGTAAAATGCAGTTTCAGGCTTGATCTAGGACTAAATCGCACAGAGGGGTGTATGAGTCCCATTCAGGATTTTTCAAGGGTTCAAACAATGAAAAAAACACAGTACACGACTCCCAAAAATAAGGAAAAACTACCTGTACTGGGACTAAATCGCCTAACTTGGACTAAATCGCCTAGAGGGGCATTTGAGTCCTAGATTAGGGTTTTTGCACTAATTTCAGCAAATTCTGAGTTGATTCTATTGTTTCTAACTTGTATAATGTCTGGACTATTTGCAATTGTATAATTTCAATGAAATTTAATGATCTAAGATACAAAAATGCAACCTATATGCACTTTCACTAATGCAATATTTAGAAACAGTAGATGCCAATTAACTAATGCAAAACTAATGTAAGCAAGATCTAGGACTTTAATTCACTCCAAATTAAAAAATTTGTTATAAATGTAAGTTCACCAAAATGTAACAACGGAAATGGGTTGTTCCACCGTTTAGGATATGGAACACACACAAGGGATCTTATTTTACTCTTGTTTCATTCAAGGAAACCCTAGAGATCTCAATCCAATGATAGAATGATAGAAACAGATCTACTAAAGATTGTTCTAGGGTTTGATTGGAAACTAAAAGAGGGCTCACCACCAAGCTAGGGCCTGGAAAGATAAAAAATGAATGTAACATGCAAAGTACCATGCAAAACCTAGCTAAATGACCTAGGAAATGAAACTGAAATGTAGTATAGAGGTGCACCTGGGAGAGTGATGTGATCAGAACAAGCTTCAAAACCCTGAAATCTTGTTGTTTAATGCCCACTGGGACTCATACACCAATTTGGGCATATCAATCCCAAACTAGGGTTTCTAGGTGGAAATAGGAATCTAGAACTGCTGAATCAAGATCTATAGAAAATACCCAAAATTAGGTATATTGGGACTCATACGCCATAAGTGGCATATTAGTCCTGTTTTGTTACAAAGTGTTTGAGGAGTAGAATTTTGAAGTGAAACTTTGTGAGCCTTTAAAGATGGATCAAATAAGCCTTTTCCCATTAGTTTCATGCAGATATGTTGGAAATCTTGCTCTAGATCTAAGTTCCTGTGAGCCTTGAAAACTTTTACAACTTTTATAACTTTGCAATCTTGATACTTTTGGAGACTTCAAATTCACTTTTTCTTCAACCCATAAATCTGAAATCACACAAAGAGAGAAAAAATGTTGTTTTGTTAGGGAATGGGGGTTTTCCTTGGTTAAACCCCGTTTAGATAATTAAACCAAATGATGAAATAATGAAATAAGGACATGAAATGATGATACCTTCGATGATGTCTTGGAATACAAATCTGTAAACTAACATCAAGTGGCCATGAAGAATGTAGATCTTGACCTCAAATTGGATGTGGAACAATGATTGCAAATGGATCTTCAATGCTACATCAACAACATTAGCTCAACAACATGTTTGATGCACTATGTCTTTGACATGATGATGGATCTTGGATTGCTACAACAAATGATGAATAAATTTTCCTTTGAATGCTTTAAAGATGCTCTTGAATGTCCTTGAATACTCTTGTGAAATATTGTAATCATAAACTTGCTATTAGGATTTCTCTCTTAAAGGTCTTAAGTGAGAATGAGTGAAATAATCTTGTATTTATACTTGTTTATGCCAAATTTCTCAAAATTACAACACTACAAGCCGACATCAGATCTAGGAGGATAAAATCCCACCAAGAATTTGAACTTAATTCAATTTTAAGCCACATGGGATTCATATGCCAGAACATTAGGCTAGGCTTAGGGACACATTTTTCAAGAAATACTTAGATTGATGTGAAATTTAGATTGGGGACCCAAAACTTAGGTGGGACTCGTACTCCCAAGGTGGTGTATGAGTCCCAAATCACTAAATCTAGGCCATACAATCCAAAAACATTAATTTTTGATTCGTCATTACATATGTGTTAGGATTATCCTCGAAAGATGCATGAATTAAAGCTTGTGGATGCAAAATAAGGTCAAATAAGGCATAAAGAAGCCAAATTCATTAATAAATCCCTAGATTAGTGTGAAAGTGTTAGGATACACTTTACAACACCCTAAATAAGGCACCATTAAGTCCATTTAGTTCGTAAGGGCCCAAAACTTAATGTGAAGGTGTAAATAAATGTCACATCCCCGTCAACTACCTCCACGGTGGATGTTACAAAGAAGAAATAATTAAAAATAAAATAAAATAATAAAGACATAAAATAAATGGGGAGACATCATGCATTAAAGGATATAGGGCGTGAGTAAGTAGGGAGATGGGTCAAGGGAGTGTCAATGCCATTAATAGGCATGGCAACCCTGTCCTCCCACACTTTCTCGTCTAATTTTTCATGTGAAAGGGTAAGTGTGGCCAGGTCATGTGGAAAACAAGAGCCATTTATACAAAAAAAAACCCTCACAGCCCCCATAATTCCTCATTCAAGTCCGAGCCAAGAAAATGTTTTGTGGAGAGAGAGGTATGGAAGCATAAAGGAAGGAGGAATCACACAACAAAGGGATAGGCATCAACACACAAGAGAGACAGGGGAAAATAAGAGAAGATAGAGAGGGACATGAGGAGATGGCACGCAAGGAGCAAGGAATTTCTTTAGACATGAGAGGCACATAGAAAATGCAGAGGGAGAAAGAGGGGACTTTAGGCGAAGGAGAAATGGAGGAATGAGAGGAGGGAGTCATTTTGGATAAGGAGGGAGAAACCGCATGGGGGAAGGTAAAGAAACGCATTGGAATGAAGTTGATCAAAGTTTAGGGAGGATTGCAAGGTAATGAAGTGCTGGAAATGATGGATTGATGACATTTTTTAGAAGGTAGAACCTCTCCTTGTCAAGTTAGGCGTTGCTCATTTGGGTTTGTTCTTAACAATAGCTATTTAAATTTGCATATATAACAATTAGCTGCAATTTCCCTACCTTTGGTGCCTAAGGGTTTCATTTTCTTATAATTGTATTATGACAAGTAGCTGTAAAGAAAATTTCAGAATTGTATGTAGGTCTAAGAACATTTTACAATTTTTTTGATTTTATCCCATAAGCCTTGAAACCAAAGCCTAGTGAAACCCACAAAGGCTTTTCTTAATAATCTCATCATAACATGAATTTTTGTTTTAGCTTTACACTCATTCATAATTGCATGGAGAGTAGATTTACAGTAGCTGCAAGTTTCTCAAAAATGTTAAATCCAATAACTGAGAAATGTTACTACTAATTTTACCATCATGAAAGGAGATTTTATAACTCCAATAAATATATGAACTCTCCACTGATAGAAGGAAATGAACAGATTTCTTCATTAATAAAGGTATTAATTAATAAAAGGAACTATGAAATGGCATTATGTCATTAGCACTCTGTTGAAAAGAAAAAGGTTTAGCCCCTAAATTAACCAAACAAGTTGGCATTCACTTGCACTCACAGTTTTCAAACCAACATGATCCCTTAACGGTATGGTAAAAATATTACGAGCAAGAGGTTAGACTAGGTTATGAAGATTATGTTTTGGTTTTAAATTCTTAATCTATTTTTACTCGTTACGCCATCTACATGGTAAGATTATTGCAAGGAGACTATACGTCAAAATTGTTAGTGATATAACATGTTTCAAACGTTGGTTCACTGTTGGTTATCTTTAACTACAAAGTTAAATGCTATGTAGCTAATAAACAATCACTATTGTATACTTACCAATTCCTTATGACTATACTCTCTAATGTTGGGGTAGATTATCAGTGAGCTTAAAGTTATAGCATTTTGGGAAATAGAGGTATTACCCCTTCAAGGCAAGAGTAGATAAATTGAAGGTGCTCATTGTAGACCACAATATGCTTAAAAGATCTTGAATTCCGAGAGTCATTAAATCCACAATAAATAAATGTTGATTTAAATATTTATCTAGCACACTATGGTGTAGTTCAAGGTTATCACTCATGTTTACATTTTCACTATGACATAGCGTCTTGGTTTAGTGATAAGTATGATTTGTGAAAACAAACACAATTTCTTGTTAACTAGTCATCCTAACCTGTGTCATGGAAATAAACTTATAGGATGTTTTGGAATATTTATTAACTAAGAAATCAATATAAACAAGGGTTAAGTATTTAGATACTTAATGCTTGAACTTTAAAAAGAACTAAGATGGCAAAGAGTCCTAGATCAGATATTTAGTAGCAAGTTAACCTTACGATAAGAACCAAGAATCATATGTAATCAATATGAGCCTTGACGCTTGGTTGCATAATAATTGCAAGGGTGACTTCGTTTAGTAGCATTGAGACCATACATTACTAAACATCTCTTTAATGTTGAATCTTGGTGTTTTTGATAATCCATTGATGCCATGGTAAATGTTTTATATGATTGTATGATGTCTATAAATCTCTTAGATACAAGAACTTTAAAAATGAATTTATTATTATACCTATAATGAACCTCAATATAATTGTATACCAAATGAAAGGCGATTATCGTTAATTTGACAATGTGGTTGAGATCAAGTTATGAGATCAATCCTTGTAGCAACTCTTCATACCTTACTAATGACCATTAATGTTAGGATTAGACTAAATGATGAGTATGATTAAACTATCTAGTCTACTAAATGGATTATCATAAGAATATGGGGTTGCACCATAAGGTAAAAGAACTTCGAAGATCAAGAATATTATTAGCAACATTATTAATGGGACTATGTTTTCATATATTGGTCTAATTGATACAGTGTTGCCAACTTTCCTAAGTAGGATTCAGACAATGACTATAACATAAAACCGACTCATAAATACTATCGTATGTCTTGTAAAGACATGTATTTATCCCTTGAGTATAAGAACCTTAATAGTGATCCTTATGTTATAACTATATGGTATTATCATTAGGGTACCAAATATTGCACAATATCCTCAATAGTTGATTGCAAAGATTCTAAGATGTTCAAATTGAATTAGGATCAATATCTATGTGAGGTCAAGTGTGATAGGGATGACCTAGTTGGAAGTTCCTCAGTATAGGCTTACTATATTGTGAGCTCAGTTAAGCATCTTCCTAAAACTGACAGTCAATAATAATTGAAGGAAACCATTAATGAAACCTTGATTATGGGAAACCGATGCGTAGGTCCTTTGAGAGACCTTGTGAGGAGAACTATGTGTGACTTTGACCCATTTGGAAGCGGAAACATAGGCGGTCCTTGGGAAAAGGATGCCCCTGTGACTTCAAGTCTGTAGGGAGAGGGTCTAGGGGGAATAACTCCTAGATGTCGGGGTTGTTCTAGATTGGTTTGACTTTCTCCCTTTCAGTTGAGGCTGAATGGGTGTCGAATGGGTATGAACAAGTTAAGGGAATCTAATATTGTGTATTTAATACATAATATGCTTTATATAGTAAGTGAAGATTGACTACCTTATAATGGGTATTTGAATATATGTATAAGTTTGGCAAAGTCCATCTCGTGTTGGTTCCATGTATCTCTTATGTGTCTATGTAATTCAACTCCATATCTAGAGGTCTCTATGTATAGGCCTGTGTATCTGTTGATTGTGATTTGCGATTAATGTTATGTAAGACCCACCCAAGAGTGAACCTCCGGAATATTTGAGCAGTGACAGACAGTCATTGGACCATGCCAATGATCGATGTCTAGGCTACTGCTAGGGATTAGTCGACATTCACCTGGTTCACAGAGGTGAAGGTAGTAGGCTAACCTGGTTATGATACAGCCATAGCGGTTGCATTGGTAGGGACCCATCCATGCGGGTAAGGGGAATTCGGGGCTAACCGCATATTGATAGGGTTCACTAGCTGTCACTAGTATGCACAAAAGTGACCAATGCCATGTGTTACCTGGGATTGTGAAAAAGATAGCTAACAATATCATGAAGGGCACAAGGTGGTATATGTCAGGAGCTACTTATTCCTAGGTCGATAGACTTGTCGTTGATGGCTTATAGGCAATTGAAGTCAGAATCCACCAAGTTTGGTAGGTTCACTGCTTGGGGAAACCCTTGAGATGGTGGACGAACCCACGATGTAGTATGGGATGCACCAAATCCCCTCCTAGTTGTTAGACTAATACCTAGCCTTGTGGGGTTGAGGACAGATCCGCGGTGTAATATGGGATGCATCGAATCCTCTTCCCATTTATTTAATGGTGTAGAAGACTGGTGGAAGGATAGGACCCACGGTGTAGTGTGCAATGCACTGATATTCTTTCTGTCTAGGATGCATATGGACATGTGTTAGCTAGTGTGTTGTGTTAACCAGCTAGTGTGGATGTGATGTATGTTGGGTTCGTCACTATGTATTTGTGATGTATGTTGGAGCTTGTTATTGTGCATTTGTGATGTATGGTTAGAGCTTGTCACTATATATTAATGATATATGTTGGAGCCAATCACTAATATAAATGTGATATGTGTATGCGACAATCATTGTTGCACTTGTGATGTACATATAAGCTAATCACTATTATACTTGTGGTCTGTGTATGATCTAGACACTATTGCACTTGTGATCGATGTATGATCTAGTTATTGTTATACTTTTGATCGATGTATGATCTATTCATTGTTATACTTGTAATCGATGTATGATCTTGTCACTATTCTACTTGTACTATGTATGAGCTAATTAGCTTGTGTATACGGGGGTATGCTCATGACGACCATTCTGTATAATTTTTGAGACTATGGTATGAATGATCTTTTATGAATATTGTGAATGTTTGTACACAAACATTTGTTAATGATTGGTATTATAATTGACTATGTTGAAAGCTTACCTGTTATAAATTAATTGTTATGGGTTAAAGGTGAGGTAATAGATCTCACAATGGAGGTCAGATTGAACTCCCTCTGTCATTGTGGGGTGAACTACGATATCTCTAATTCCCACGAGGGGATACGTAGGCAAGGTCATCATGAACCCTTGAGGCTTAGGTCGTAGGTCTAGGAATGACCCTAGTTGTATGAGCTTAACACCTTTGAGTGTAAGAATATAAGTGTGACGTTGATTGTCGTTACCATGGTGAATGTTGAGCTATTGAAATTAACATTTCTGATCTATATGAAAAATGTTTGATTGGTTAAGTTGGTAGTTGTGCATAGTTTTTTTAAAAAAAATTATTGTCCCAGATGGGGATTTTTACAATAAATAAACATATTATAACACTAAATTAAGGCAAAATTAGGTCTATGTAGCTTAAAAGGGTCCTAAATCTAATGTGAATGTATAAAACACGTTACAACACTAGATCAAGGCAACATTAGGTCCACATTAAGTGAGAAATTGTACCATGTCCATGAAGAGAGTACAATTTACGTCATTATATGGTTGAGAATGAAAGAATAATGGTCATTGCATAGTTTGCATGCTAGTTTAATTCAAATTATTTGTGTAATTTTAATTTTATGTTATTTGAGTTTTTCCTAATGATTATTAGGAGTGAGAATGAAAGAATCATGTCAATTATATTAGTTTCATGTATTGCAAAATTTAACTCATCAGTAATTTGGATGCAAATTGCATGTTATTTTAATTAAAATTACACACAAATGTTGGAGCTTACACTAAATTTTCTATCACAATACACACAAAAGTTGAAGCTTACATTTTAATTTTTGTTTTGAGTTTTTTCTAATGGTTATTATGGGTGAGGACAAAACAATCATGCTCCTTATATAACTTGCATGTTGATAAATATAATTAATCAGTAATTTGTCAAAATATTTAATTTCTAATTACTTGTGTAATTTCCTGTTACAATAAACCCAGAAGTTAGAGCTTACACTCTGAACTGAACTTTGCTTCGAATTTTTGTTACTAGAAATAAAAAATTCATATCCATTTTATAATTTACATGTATTGAAAAATATAATTAATCAGTAGCTTGCATATATATTACATATTATTTTTATAATTTTCAATATAATAGAAAATTTCCCCTCAGAATGCATATAGAAGTGTGGCTTATAAATCATTATTCTTTTATCATTTATATTGCTGCTATATTTCCTATATATAGTGCCGCGGTAAAATAACAGCAATAACTAGTATAAATTTCTGTGTGTATCTATGTCTGACCTATTTTTGTTTATATGCATATTTTTTATTTTGAAATAATAAGTTATGAATAAATGATGTTTTTAAAACTGTAAAAACAAAGCATATGAAAAACAACGCGTACGTGCAAATTCCCGACAAAATATGTCACTATAATACCAATTCGAGCACTATATACCAGATATAACAGGCTTTTGCCAACCAGATATTGAATCTAAAGTACTTTTGAATTACCATTCGGGAGATGTATTAGAGTCCACAATCAGTTTGTTTTTTGTTTATAATATTCATTACCCAAAACGGTGCCACCTGATAAAAATTTGTAACGGACAAAAACAATTTAAGGAAAATTTGATAGATTTGTTTGTTAAAAAAGTTCAGATTCTGATCTTTACAGGTAAGGGTATCAAAAAAGAGAACCCTAAGGCGCTCTGAAATTTACTTTTCTATATTATTTCAATCTAGAAGTTATTTTCAATTTGATAAAATTAACGTTAAAAAATTAAACTTCAAGCTCAAATCATAGCATAGACAACAAACAAAGTGAGAGGCGCGAGTCTAGAACATTAATGGAATACTTAGATTTCCTAATTTATGCTCTGTTTGAATACTGTTGGAACTTCACAGTGCCTGAAATAAGTTGCAGAAAATCTCTTGGACCATAGAGTCCCCTTGAATTCATGAAAGGCTGCACACACACAATCTGTTCATTAAATTTTATCTTTTGACATAAAGAAGAATTGCTTAGCAGAAATTTTAATCATGAAATTACGTGAGATTGAGATTAGTTTGATGCAGATCTTGTTGAGTTGCAGCATCTGTTTCCAAATTATTGTTGACTCCTTCCATGATGTCAATATTAAGGTGGCATGCCGTGCGACTTCTACCAATCTGTATCATGTTTCGAATTTCATTCATGCCAATATCAAAAGAAGCATTATGATAGCAATGAGGATATGGATAGACAATCTGTTACCTTTTTAAACAGATTAGTGTTTTTCACTGTAAGCGATTTTGCCTGCGTGACAATTGAAATCATCAACCATTACCAAAACAGCTTCAGTACAATTGTGATCAGTGAGGAATTTGCCCCAGTTTTGTTTATGCAGCATATAGTAATTCCAATTTAACATGCAAAGCATGACGAGAAAACGAAAAAAAGATGAAATGTGATTTAGTCTTATAGGAATCCTCAAGATCAGATGTCAAAACCAAGCAATATGTATGCACTACTACTCAATTCATGCTATATTACTGCGTGAGGATAATTAAGATTTAGAGAAGGAATAGGGGTTTATCAAATAACCCAATTAGCTATTCTGCCTATCGATTAAATTTTAAGCTGTCATGATTTGGATGAATCACGGACTTTAAATGTAATGACTTTGAGTTGTCTTAGTAGGGAAATATTTAAACATGTTCATCTGACCCTTCGGCTGGTGAATTGAGCAATCACATTTTTTTCAGTCGGAATCAATCCATTCTAGATCATGTTGGAATATTTTATTCTGCAGTCAGCAGACTTGACACCTCAGCCCCCATGTCAGATGAAGACCTCAAGTTGCAGCCAAAGTAACCTGCAGCATTTAATTTTGGTAGATAAATTTGAAATTCAAATTGTGCGCTTATTTTTGGGCTTGCACAGTCAACGAACAGCTGCAACAATTAATATGTTAAGTAAATTTGAAATTTGAAAGTAGCGCTCATTTTTATGAGCATTTTCGACAAAAGGAATGTCGTTGCAACCATTAGTTTTTAGTATGTAGAAGTTTTTGTATTGGAAAGTGACCCTACAACAGCAGATGAAAAAGGGAATGTTCAGCACAGAATAGTGACAAAAGTAGTAGACGCAGTGCATTGTCAGCTGCAGCTATAGGATTGTAGCAGTTAATGTTTTTGTGGTGTGACTGTAGCACCCAGTCATTGGACATCTGTCCAAATAGTTTAGTTTTTATTTTGTTCATCTAAATTAGAGAATATTCTCTAAGTTTTTGTATTTTGGAAAGAACAAGGAATATATGCAAAGTTAATTTCTGTCTATTTATTCTGTGTTCTCTCTGTACGTCCTCTGTGTGTTGTTTTTATATTCTATCAGTCCAGTAACAGCAGCAAAGTTGTGTATCAACACCCCTGCCGCCCAACAAGTGGTATCAGAGCCCTGTTTTTCTGGGAAGTCAAGTTTGTTTATTGTGGGTGTCTTTGGTAAAGCCCTAGGTTATCTAGGCATTATTTAGTTTTCTCAAATTTGATAAATATGGCAGGAGGTGATAGCAAAGGTTGGCAACAGCCACCACATTTTGATGGGAAAAATTATGATATATGGGCTAAGAAGATGAGAACCATCTTAGTTGCAAATGACATATGGGAGTTGGTCACAAATGGGTTTAGTGATGTCACAGACCCAAATGCATTTGCAACCCTTTCAAATGCACAAAAAAATCATTTGAAGGAGAACCGAATGAAGGATGCAAAAGCCCTCAGTTTGATTGAGGCAGCCTTGAGTAAGGCTATTTTCCCATGTATTGCAGCATCAAACTATGCAAAACAAGCTTGGGAGATATTGCAAAATAGTTACAAGGGGACTGACAAAATGAGGTTAGCTAAGTTGTAGCTCTTGAGAAGAAATTTTTAGACTCTACAAATGAAAGATAATGAGTCCATTTCAGATTTTCACACTAAGGTTTCAACCTTGGTAAATCAGCTGAGAGTCAATAGAGAAACAATGGAAGAGCAAAGAATTGTTGAGAAAATCCTAAGAAGTCTGCCTACTAAGTTTGACTATGTAGCCGATGCTATTGAAGAGACAAAGGATTTGTCTCAGATGACTATAGATGAGTTGATGGGTTCACTACAAACCCATAAGCAGCGGTTGAACAAATCTGCTCCTTCCATAGAGCAAGTTTTCAAAGCTCAGACCAATGCAAGAGGTCAGGGAAGAGGCAGAAATAATAAAGGAAGAGGTCAAAGAGGCAGAGGTAGAAGCAATTCTAGAAGAGGAGGTTTTGACAGTACAGAGAAGCCGAGCAACTCACAGTCAGCAAACCAATACCAGAAGAAGAACAAAAGTTTGAATCAAAGGAATGACAAGAGCAATGTGCAGTGTTATTACTGTCACAAGTATGGACACCATGCTAGTGAGTGTAGAAAGAAGCAGCGTGACCATGGAGGCCAAAATGCTAATGTAGCAAATGAAAACAAAGATGAAAATGACAAACAGTCCAATGTATTCATTGTTTGCAACCTTGTTGAATGCAACAATAATGAAGTATGGTACTTGGATAGTGGATGCAACAACCACATGAGTGGTAACAAGAACTTCTTTGCCTCCATTGACAACAATATAAAGACTGAGATAAAAATGGGAAATGATGAGAAGGTTCCCGTCATTGGAAAAGGTGTAGTCAGCATCCAAACGAAGAATGGTGAGAAGCAGCAAATCCAGGATGTCTATTATGCCCCCGGCATAAAGCACAATCTATTGAGCATTGGACAAATGGTCCAAAATGGTTACAAAATCCTGATGGAGAATGGAGAATGCAAAATATTTGATAGAGGAGGCAGCAAAAGAGTGATGGTTGCAATGCAGATGACGAGAAACATAATGTTTCCTCTCAGGATGCACATAGTGTCTGCAATAGGAACAACAGACGGTCAACAACAACATTGTTCACCGGCACTAACAACAGTCGAACAATAGTTTTCTTTCAAGACAGTCATCAAAGACCCATCCAAACTATGACATTTAAGGTATGGGCACTTAAGCTTTTCAAGTTTGAGTTTATTGTCTAGGAAAGGAATGGTTAGAGGTTTACCATCCATTGTAGAACCTGATGGAAAGTGTGAGGCTTGCATTTTAGGAAAACAATATAGGCAGCCATTTCAATCCAGGTATTCTAGGAGAGAAAAAACACCTCTTGAGTTAGTGCACTCAGATTTATGTGGACCCATGAAAACCCCGAACTTAGTTGGAAATACATATTTCATAACTTTTATAGATGATTATAGCAAAAAAATATTGGTCTATTTCTTGAAAAATAAATTAGAAACCTTTGAGAAGTTTGAGTGGTTTAAGGAAACAATTGAAAAGGAGAGTGGTCACTATATCAAAGCCCTTATGACAGATAGAGGGGGAGAGTACATCTCGAAAGAATTCCTAATTTTTTGTAGGAATGAGGGCATTCACAAACAATTTACAACAAGGTATACCCCACAATGAAATGGAGTGGCGGAAAGGAAGAATAGGACCATTCAAGATATGGGAGCAAGTATGATGAAAGAAAAAAGGCTGTCACACATACTTTGGGGAGAAGTTGTAGCAACAACAATCTATATACTGAATAGGTGTCCCACAAAGGTTGTCTGTGATATGATTCCACAAGAGGCATGGAAAAACAACAAATGGAGTGTTGAGCACTTAAGTATATTTGGGTGTGTGGCATACACACTCGTGTCAAAAAAGAAGAGGAAAAAATTTGATGACAAAGGAGAAAAATGCATCTTCATAGGCTATAGTGAAGAGTCAAAAGCATACAAATTGTACAATCCCATCACCAAGAATGTTGTAATCAGCAGGGATGTTATATTTATTGAGAACGAAGCATGGGATGGAACCGTGGATGACACCACGGGTATTTCAGTTACAATACCCCTTGATGATGAAGAAGTTGCAAATGATAGCAACATAGGGGGAGCTTGAGAGAGCAGTAGCTCAGGAAGAAACTACTGTAGAGCATTAGAAAACAATAGCTTTGGTGATCTGCAGTAGAACAGTAACTCGAGCAGTGTTCAACAAAGACAGCAGCCTAGCAACACTGAACAGAGATAGCAGTCTAGCATCTCCAGAATTCAGCAAAATAGCAGCTTTGGCAGTCAGCAGTACAGTAGCTCCAGAGGTTAGAGTAGCAGTAGCTCAAAAGAAAATTTGGATCCCACACTCGCATTATTGATGCCAAGAAAGACAAAGAGTGTAAGAGAGACCTATGACAACACACAACATGCTGATTTTGATGAGAACTTGGACTTTGCATTATTCTCCTATAGTGATCCAACACACTTTGAGGAAGCGGTAAAAGAAGAGAAATGGTGTAAGGCCATGGATGAAGAGTTGGAGGCAATAGAGGGGAACCAAACATGGGAGTTGACTGATTTACCCAAGGGTAAACAAGTAATTGGAGTGAAGTGGGTCTATAAGACCAAGTGTATTGCAGATTGAAAGACACAAGGCAAGGCTAGTTGTGAAATGGTACAAACAACAGCCCGGTATAGATTATGATGAGACATATGCACCAGTTGCAAGGCTGGAAACTGTGTGGACAGTCATAGCAGTTGCAACACAACATCAGTGGAAAGTGCTACAGATGGATGTAAAGTCAGCCTTCTTGAACAGAGTTCTGAAGGAGGAAGTGTATGTGGAGCAGCCACCTGGCTATGAAGTCCCAGGGCAAGAGAACAAAGTGTATAGGCTCCATAAAGCTTTTTATGGGCTGAAACAAGCACCTTAGGCGTGGTACAGCAGAATAGACTCTTATTTGTTGAGCAATGGCTTTAGCAAGAGCAGCAAGGAACCCACACTCTACATCAAAGCAACCAAAAGTGATATTTTAATTCTTGTTTTGTATGTACATGATTTGATTTTTACTGGTAATAGTGACAATAGAATTGCAGATTTTAAAGAGGTGATAAAAAATGAATTTGAGATGACGGATTTAGGTTTGTTGAAGTATTTTCTTGGGATAGAAGTTCAACAAACACAACATGGCATTTTCATTTCACAAGCTAACTATGCCAAACAGATATTAAGATGGTTCAAAATGAATAACAACAAACCTGCCCCCACACCAACAACAACAGGTTTGAAACTGCACAAGTTTGACAGTAGTAAGGAAGTGAACCCAACCCTCTACAAAAGCATGGTTGGAAGTTTGATGTATTTGACATCAACTAGGCCTAATTTAATGTATGCAGTAAGCTTGATATCTAGGTTCATGGAGAAACCTAAGGACACACATTGGCAAGCAGGAAAGAGGATCTTGAGGAATGTCAATGGAACAACAAGATATGGCATCATGTATGGCGCATCTAATGAATTCAAGTTAGATGGTTTCACAGACAGTGATTGGGCAGGAAATGTGGATGATAGGAAGAACACATCCGACTATGTCTTCAACATGGGATCGGGTGCAATCTCATGGGCATCAAAGAAGTCGATTGTCTCTCTCAACACAACAAAAACATAGTACATAGCAGCAAATGCAACAGCTTGTCAGGCTATTTGGTTGAGGAGGATCCTTGCAGATTTATAGCAACAAAAAATTGACAACACAGTCATTTATTGTGACAATGTGTCCTCCATAACGCTAACAAAGAATCTGGTCTTCCACAGACGAAGTAAACACATTAAGATTCGTTATCACTTCATAAGGGAGTTGGTAGAACAAGGTGAGATTGAATTACAGTATTGCAGATCCGAGTAGCAGCTTGCCAAAATCTTCACCAAAGCATTGCCTAAGGATAGTTTTGAGCGCCCAAGACATAGGCTTGGCATTGTGGATGGCTTCAGAGATCAGCTCCGAAAAGAACAACAGAGTGACAACTGGCTTGCAAATTAAGGGGGAGTGTTGGAATATTTTATTCTGCAGTCAGCAGACTTGACACCTCAGCCCCCATGTCAGATAAAGACCTCAAGTTGCAGCCAACGTAACTTGCAACATTTAATTTTGGTAGATAAATTTGAAATTCAAATTGTGCACTTATTTTTGAGCTTGCACAGCCAACCAACACCTGCAACAATTAATATGTTGGGTAAATTTGAAATTTGAAAGTAGCGCTCATTTTTATGAGCATTTTCAAGAAAGACAAAAGGAATGTTGTTGCAACCGTTAGTTATTAGTATGTAGAAGTTTTTGTATTGGAAGGTGACCCTGCAGCAACAGATCAAAAAAGGAATGTTCAGCACAGAACAATGACAGTAACAACATAGAAAGAATGTTTCAGCAGACGCAGCACATTGTTATCTGCAGCTACAAGATTGTAGCAATTTATGTTTTTGTGGTGTGAGTGTAGCACCGAGTCATTGAACATCTATCCAAATAGTTTAGTTTCTATTTTGTTCATGTAAATCAGAGAATATCCTTTGAGTTTTTGTATTTTAGAAAGAACAAAGAATATATGAAAAGTTAATTTATGTCTGTTTATTCTGTGTTGTCTCTGTGCGTCCTTTGTGTGTTGTTTTTTTCTTCTGTCAGTCCAGTAATAATAGCAAAGTTGTGTATCAGCACCCCTGCTGCCCAACAAATCAGACTGACCAGTAGATGTGGACCATCTTGTCACATCTTCTATGCACCTCACTATTTTCTTGTGAGATCTTTTATTTCTATTCTAACTTGGATTAGGGGTGGAATTTGTGATTGTAATACATTAGTGGATCTATATGTTTATAGATAGTTTTATGAATGGTTGATGATTATTGTTAATGAATATAATTAAGTGGTTGTGTTATATAACAAATTTAATGTGTTGATTATAGTTTTTCACTCATCCAAATTATACAAAAAATTTGGTTAGATTGCAAGTATCTGAAGTGCAAGGTGTGAGAATTTAAAAGTACCTTAATGCTCTAATACCATGACAGAAACACAAATTACAAATGCACACAGAGTTGCTGCTTTGTTTCTCAATCACTAAGAATACCAAAGACAAATGCAAAATAACAGAATAAAATAGATTTGGAGACACAAAACTAGGCATGCAAACTTGTTTGTTTTATTAACTCAGAGAAATTAACATTTACAAAAAAGGTTTCAAATCTGAAATTACATACTGTTAATGACAAACTTAACTTGCAGCAATCTAGATCTGCACCCACAAACTCAAAACAATCAGGAGCTTCTTAGAATTCTGTAAGAACTCGTTTTCTTCCCTCTGAGGTTACTGATTGTTTTTAGTTTGATGTTTTGCAATTTCTTTGTATTTTCAAGGGTTTTTATGCTTTTGTTTGATTTGTTTGATAATAAAGATAATAATACTAAGCATAAAGAAATACAAGAAATGCATGGAATGAAAAATAACCACTACTGAAAAGATTGAGGCAATATTTTATTTATTAAATTAGGCCTTCAAATACATAAGCATACCCGAGAATAGAAAATAATAAGGTGGCTGGGTGCTCCACTTGAATTTTCTTAGATTTTTTTGTGCCTTCTCAAACCAAAATCGCCCTCCTTCTAAGGCTGCCTCCCTGCTACAAATGAAGATTCTAAAAATGCAGGTCGTACTGTCTTGAACATTGTGCCAACAATCACAAATGATCAACTTCTAATTTACTCTTCAATCTGACACCAAAATCCTTCGTTCCTACTTCGAAACCCTTTATAAAATACTTTGATTTTGTGCATAATTAGAACCCCTAAATGAAGTTCCCCCGATTGCCAAATTCAATGGATATTTCACCACCTCAAATGGCTATAACATTGGAGATTTTATTGTTCTCCAATGGCTCGAAGGATAGAAACCCTTGGCTTCTCCTCACAGACAATTTTCATCAAAACAAATGCTCAATAATGAATTCAATTTTTCCTTGGCTTGATTTATAAATCCTCATAGAGGGTCGACCCCCTCAAAAAGCACATTAAATGCATTTTAATGATATAACATTTGCACATTAATAATTTTAATATTATCACCTTGGGATAGGTGCCCAAAAATTAATTAAATATTATGGCCCCTTTTTAATGATGAATTGACCCTCAATTATAAAGTTAAAACTTTATAAGATTTCCTTTTAATAATTAATTATCATTTGAGCCATTTAAATATTAATAACTCCTTCAAAACTCATTATTTCACCACGCCATCTAAAATTGGGGTCAACTCTACAAATCTCCATACGACCAAGTGCCTTACGAAAAATAGTAAGGGTCTCTCTCAATCAAACTCAGACTTACTATAAATAGTAAGTATAGCAAAACGGGCCCCTGGAGACACCAAACAAAAGCCAGAACTGAAAATCACTGAACTCCGGAGAAGATACAAGCTCTACTAACCAAGACTCTACCTCAGAAGACCCTCTAATCATCTGTATTAGCCTACGAGAGCGAATAATAGGCTAAACCATCCACAATCACGATCATGCTAAAAAGGGGACATTACGTCTGCCCTCCCTAAAATTGCTCGTCACCAAGCAATCTCAACTACCCAAAGAGACTCCTCTATAAAATCACTCCACCAAGATCCCACCAGTAGAACTATGCAATGTCCCTAATATCATCAAAATGCTCCTGTAACACCATCACAAAAACCACTGACTGAACCCGCTGAGCCAACTCAAACTCCCCATCAGGTGTCGTGGAAGTATGAGTCTCAAAAGGAAGCGATTCAATAGACTGACCATATTTGCTTCCACTCCCTGTGCAAGGAAAACTATCATCCCAATTGTCCATCACATGCGCTACTGAGCTGTGCATCTAAAATAAATCATGTACATGAGGATTAAACGTCAAATTGTATGCACTCCTCACCATTTACACTTCTTAAAACTCCTCTACGAGCCTTGCCTGGAATCCCAATGCACTGGAAGGATCCCACACACAACAATCAACATTCATCTCAAAGTCAGGGTCAAGAACGGAATCAACGTCTAACCCGAAAAGTGGATTATTATAAGACAAGATAGCATCTGCCTCAAACAAGGGATTTTTCACAAACTCAACAACACCTCCATGTTGATCTAAGGCATACAACTCCTAACCACTGGAGTCATCAACGGACACTAGCTCCTCCTGAATCATCTCCTACTCCATCCCCCCACTCTTCTCTCTACAGAGAGAGATAGAATGCAAGCTCCCATCTGTAATTCCCCTCAACACATGTTTCCTGCCATCAACCTCAAATTCCATCTCCATCTTAGGTACGTTGAGGGTAAATAGTCCCAATTCCTAGAGCCATTTCATGCCCAAAACTATTTCCATCTTACCCATGTTGACCACATAGAAATCAGAATGTAACTCATAGTTGTTCAACATCAAAGTGAGATTAGTAATCCGCATAGTGCATGCGAGGGTATATCCATCAGCCACTCGAACTCTGAATGCATCAAAATTCTCAGCCTGAAGTCTACATCTAGCCACAAAACCCTCATCAATAAAATTGTGTTGCTCCAGTATCCAACATAGCAACACAATGCTGCCCATCACCTATTCCCCTTAATCTAAAGGTGACCTCATCCTGAACATTAGCAAAAAATTCCATAGGATTCAAATTCCCATTTGTAGATGCCTTCACATCTTCATCAACCCCTATACCCACACGCTGATCCACATCTTCAAAATGAGAGTCCTCATAAAATGCCCGCATCACACGATTTGCTTTGCCCTTAGGTCTGAAAGGGAAATCATGATGCTTGCTATTGGTTCCTTACACCAGAAACATAATTTATTTTTTCTCAACTCCCCACGTGACTCCTCATCCACCATGGTTGCTGATTTCTTTTTCTTATCAGTAATTTGTTGAGAATCCTCATTGTTGGTTGAAGGAACATCCTTATGTGTACTACTTTTTGGGGCTGCAAACTCCATACTCCTTGCCTTCCTCATTGCCTCCTACAGTGTTGGTGGATCAAAAGCTTTTATCCACCATTGTAATGGTTCCAGTAAGCCCTCCATGAAAAGTACAACTAGCCTCCTCTTAAATATGTTTGGTACCATCATAGATAATCTCTGAAAGTCACTAATGTAGTTCTCCAAATTACCAACCTACTTAAGTTGTGCCAAGTCTCTGAAATATACTTACGAATCCTTCTTATCAAAATGTTCAACCATCCTATCAACAAACTCCTGATAGGAAGTGTTGACGTGGTTTTTGAGACCGCACCAACACAGAACAAAGTTTCCCAACGGATACTCTATTCTCTCTTGAACAAAGTATTCAGCATGCTAAGATTGCAAGTGAGTTCATGCTTTCAACTCCAAGGTTCCTTAAATGCGAATAGACTCAGTTGGTTGATGTGTATTGTTGTGTACTTACGAGGAGACTTACACAATTGTTCAGACTTCTTGCAGTTAGCAGCCGATATATGATTTGAAAGGAATTCTTGCGCGCATGATTTGGCAATGTAGTACGTTTTCCTAAAGCTAATCAGAAATGTACAGAAAGTAAAGAGTATAGGGCCTAAGAAATTTATGTTCTATTCTAAATGCAGGATATGTGGAGCTTCGTTTTAGTAGACCTCAACCAAATTTCACCTAGCCTCGCATCGGACAGCCTTGGTCAAATTGGTGCAATCTTCAGAGGGATAGCAAAGGATGTTCAAATTATGACTTAGCATACGTATACCATCACAATGACGCATATAAGCATACCAACCACAATCGAAGTTGAGCTCAAGGTAATTTCCAGTGGACCACGCAAGGCGAACTTATCATCAACAAGTTGCTAGTGGTATGGAATAAAGTGAAGCTACCTCAATAAAACACCACACATCAAAGTAAACTACTTGTATGAAAATTATGCTACTTGGATACGAAAGGAAGAAGAGACCTTGCTAGCTATTCATGACAAGACGAATTCCACCATCAATGAAAAGATCTATTATCATGAAAAGTGTTACGCAACAATCTCCACAAAAGTTTTCAAAGGGAAAACTTTCTTTCTTCTCCACACTATGCAAAATGTCTACAATGCTCTACTCTCTAGTCTCTAGCTCTAATTGCTAATGTCTGATATCTCCTCTAATCTAATGAATTACAAATGAGGGGGACTCCCCCTTTATATAGCTAGCCCAGTCCCAAAAGACGGCTAGGGTTACAATCAATAGAGTGGCTAGAATCGTGCCACCTCAGCCCTAACCCTAAAAACTGCCAGAATAGGGAGTGGTACATTAAATGAATCAAAGATTCCCACTCACTCCCAAAATAGTAAAGGCAATAAATGCCCACAATCAGTCTTCTAGAAGATCCTCGTCCAGTAGTGCATTCCCACTTGCCTTCTCTCTGACTGCAAACTCAACGAACCTGCCAAGTACAGCCTCAACTTCCTGAACTGAAATGGGCGGAATGCAATCTTACTGAAACTCTAGCACTGTGACTGAATGCTCATGCCTCGTACAAGATTTTCTCCAAGCAACCAAGGAATCTTGCGTGCTCTGGATCAGGGTGAAGAAAGTAGAAGTATTCTCGAAATCATCTTGTACAAAGGTTTTAACATCTGAAAAGAAAGGCACCAGCCTACCCCTCAAATTATCTACATTAACTTCATCTGGATTCAGCCGCCTAGCAAATATGGCCTCAAAAGTATTCTAAACTCCAATAATATTGGCCATAGCTTTATGTACCCTAGCTGAATTTGCCTGTGCAGCGTCGAAGAAACCACGCCCCGTGATCGCTGAAGAATACCATCTCAAGAAATCATATCTGTCATTCTCCCGAATGACACCTCCGTCAACTAGCAACCGCAATGGAACATGCCTCAATGCCTCAAGACGCTGAATTACCTTGCTCTGATAGACAGAAGCATCACCCCAAGCATGATCAACTGCCTCCATCCGTGCCAAAATACTAGAGGCTTGCTGAAAAGCAAAAGCAAGATCTTCCATAAACTTTTCTGTCTCAGCACGAACCCCTGTGACCCACTTGTTTGCTTCCTGTGCCATCTTTCCTAACTCCATCAAGCCACTGATGGACTCTCTGGGTATCTCTGCTGGAGGCTTAATCACTGGAATATCCTGCCCTCGAGAACGAGACAACTGTTGTACATATCCAATTAAGGCCTTGTGTTCTCTTTTCAACTTCTTATACTTCCCTTCTTTCTTGAATAACCTATCTTTGAGGGCAACGTAGGAGTTATCACAATCCTCTACAATCTGCGCACCAGTGGGGCGTCCTAAATCCAAAGTTGTGACCACATAATTCTCAGGCACTGCTTCATTTCGGTCACAATCAACTTGAGGCACGGCAACGTGAAGAGTACGAGAACCATCCTCTTTAGTGGATATCTTCGAAAACTTTCTCACTTTCTTCTTCTTGGGAGGTGCACTGATCCTGTTAAAAAATTCTTCCATCTCAACTGCTGGATCAAGCTCCTCACTGGGGCTTCTTCTCATTCTATCCTTTAGCCAATCAGGCACATCATACTGTATATCAAAGGGCTGCTATTCATGTGCCTCTACTTCTCGAACTTGCTCAACCTCTACATCATTCTGGCGAGGCTCATCGTCCTCAAGTGGCTGAGTGTCTCCTGAAACTATATCATCATCATCATTCATAGCCGCCTCTAACTCCTGCTGAAACTGAGGGTCAGTAATAGTCCCCTCATCATCCTGTTGATCAACCCTACCAGGTGCGTTGACGCTCTGGCCAACTGATTCTCTCCATGGAGATTGAATATTATCCTGTACTACTTGCACCTGATTCAATGCATTCCTCTGATCAGCAAATAAAGAGACCTCCTGTATACTTGGAGAACGTGTCTCCAATGGTGATGCAACTGTGACTCGTGGAGGTTCTGGCTGAGTAGGCTCCTGTCGAACTAGCTCCTTCTTTCGAGATTCTGAACCTCGTGTGATCTGTTTCTTCCTGCCAGTGGTGGGTGTCCTGTGATCTCCCATCAAGTTGTAAGTCAAAGCAATTGACCTCCTCTTCAACCTGCTCACACGTCTATCAACCCATGCTCTAGTGAATGTCAGGACCGGAATAGAAAGTGTATCTAAATCAGCAATCTTAGGTTCTGACCAGTCTGGAGGTGGAAGTGGAGTATCTCTCACTGCTGCATAATCCGGATGGACAACGTCCATATCCTCGTTCACCTGGTCTGGAACTGGTACAACTTCACATTCCCTGATCAAAGTAATCGGCAACCGAGAGAACATCCTTTTCCTTACTTCAATCTCATCAGCTGCATCAGCCCAATAATCCTCAATGGTGGCCTTATGTTTAAACTCCTCTGACAATACCCATTTGATGTTATGATGTGGATCGTAGTGCTGTTGGCTAGTGTGGTAAGAAAAGTGATAAAATTGAAGTTCACTTTCAGCCTCTCTAGCTGCCTGTATTGAAGGACACACCTCATCCGAGTTGCCCATGACAATTGGAAATTCTACTCCTCCCTTCTTCTTCTTCTTTTGAATTTTATCAAAGGCAAGCAATTGCCTAGATATCTCTAGCATTAAAACTCTATCCGTTGGGTACTTAGGCAGCCTATATGGGTACGATGAAAAACCTTGCAGCCTAATGTAAGAAAATTTTGGAAACTGTATGAACCAGCACCCATACCTTTCAATCAGCTCTTGGGCTTCCCTCGAGATTCTGTGATGTAACCACTCCTGAAGTAGTCTCGTGATGTACATGGTGAAGGAATCGTTGGCACGCTTGTAGTGAGTTGTGCTCGCCAAATGCAACTGTGGACATGCATCATATATTTTAAACTGGTGGGAGCCACAACCGACGGGTTCCTTGTAAGAGATCCCTCTATACTTCGTCATACGTGCCAACATATAGATGATGTAAGAGCTCATGTAAAATGTCTTTGTCCTTCGGAGGCCCAGGAGCTGCTCGTGCAAATTATCACTGATCATCACAGCCCAGTTGACGTAATCTTTCCCTTCCAGCACGAGGTTGATGTAATAAAACATCCAAGGCTAAAAAATAAATGACTGTGCACAACCACCAACCTTGCTCAGCATCATGATGAGATCACAATACTCCTGCTTCAAGTCCTCTGCTATGATTTGCTTCGGCAGCTTCGTACGAGAAGGCTTGGGAGTGCTCATCCAATGAGTGTTGATCGTCTCCATGCATCTCTCGAATGCAGAAGCATACATCCGCTTAGCCCGTTCTCTGGATTTGTAAACCATATTTCTGTGCACCGGGATTCCGAAAGCTTCACCAATGGCTGCTGGAGTAAGATTGGCTAGTACTTGGCCATCTGGTGACATGATTAACCGATGATCCTTCTCATAATAATTGGCGCACTCCATCATCAGCTCCGAACACTGAATGGCTGGCGGGAAACCAGCAGCTGCATATAACATTCTGTTCTTGAAGGTCTCCAGGTTGATGGAGCCCAAGTTGGTGTTCGTCAGCTTGCCCAACTTTGAAACGAACTTCGATTCTGGCATGAATGTTTTACTTAGCTTCTTGATCACAGCTTGTCTGGATGCACCGTTGTCTTTTCCAGTCGCCCTTGCCTCAGCCATCTGCAAACAATAAACATTCATCAGCAATTTAATTTATAAAATAAAATATTGTGTAGGGGCTGCAGTCGACTTCTAGAAGCTGCAATAACTCTTCTTATTTGCAAACCTCAGCTTCTTCTTCAATAAAATCAAACTTCAACACTTAGAAAAGGTTTCTAAGTAGACTTCAGTGACTTCACTACTCTTCAGCAACCTTTAATCAGCAACTTAAGCTTTGATAAATTCGTAATTTGCACTAGCAATCAGCAATCAACAAATTCGCACTTTTAAAAAAATCAGCAAGCTCACACCTTGGTAAATTCGTACTTCTTACTTGGCAAGTGCGCACTTCACAAGCTTCAAAAACTTCATACTCTTTAAACTTTCAGCAACTTCCAATCCTCAGCAAAATTTCAAACTCTTCAAGCTTCAGCAACACTCAGTCTTCAGCAACTTACTCAGAGCAAGTTCGACTTCTTTAACTGTGAAAAATGAGTGAAAAACCTCTTCATTTTATAGCCAAAATTCGAATTCTAGAAGAAGCCAATTTTAGCCAGTGCATTAAACTCCCACTACTCCACTTCATAAAATTCGAATTTTCCCTCTTGTATTTCTGACACTTGTCTTTCGACGTCAGGAATCTTGCTCTTCTAGAAACTTGACTTTGACTGGCATCTTTGAATTTATTTTCGAAAAATTTAATTTAAATTCATCTTTTTAACTCACCAGCCAGAACTCTGTCACTTGAATTCGAATTTAACTCTTCATCATCTCTGGAAAATTCATCTTCGAAGAATTCAATCAAAATTATCTAGGCAACTCATCTCGAATTCATCATTCGGAGAAATTCATTTTGAAAACACATTTTATTCATCTGCCTTAGAAAATTTTAAATTCTCCCCTTAGGAAAATTCACAATTTGAGAACTGATTAAATTCTTCATTGAAAAAGTGTTGGCGAAGTGTGGAAGACATGGAAATCCATCTATCATCGCAAATGTTCAGTACCCAGAAGAGAATTTTCTTCAGAATGCTTCGAATCCATGGGTAGCCAACGAATGGGTTCATTTAATTTTTGAATTTTGAACCTTAGAAAATATTATTCTGTCAAATTAAATCCATTCTTCGCCTGTGATCATCCTGTGTTGCTCCAACTTGAGAAAACTTTGAATCATCTTGCATTATCATCATTTTGACTTCATCACTGAGAAAATTTGCTCGTGCTTCACGAAGGAAAAATTTCACCACCTTGAGCTCTGGGCGTATTTTCTAAGGGAGAAAATATTTTTGCCTTGGAACAAATTTTTTAAATCATCACTTGGAAAATTTTGCCTTAGAAAAATCTTCACCTTAAAAATTTATTCAACCACGCCTGTGAGTAAAACACCAACTTCACTTAAAAAAAATTTATTCATGCCTAGCACAATTTATTTCTCATTCACCATTTGCATTTTACTCCACACTTGCAAGGAAATTTTACTTAAAAACTCCAACGCCTTAGAAGAAAATTCCATCACGCCTAGGAGAATATCTTCAGTACCTTGCAATATTTTCTCACACATATCATCTTGGGCGCTTATTACTTAGAAGAAATTTGAAACCACGCCTTAGCATTTTGTCTTCACCACCTCACACATATTACTTCACCACGCCTAACATCTTGTTTTCACACTTCACACACCTTAGAGAAATTCTCTAACACCTACCACCTTAGGCGCATTTGGGACTTGAAGAGGAAATTCAAAATCACGCCTAGGAAAACATCTTCAACACCTTCCACCTTGGGCGCGCCTAGCATTTACCTCACATTGACCACGCCTTGAGGTATTCTCACTCACCTTTTACTCCATTTACTTACCTTTTACCACCTCAACATGGGCGCATTTGAGCTTGGCAAGAGGATGACTCTTCAACTTCCGTTTTTTGTCTCTACTTGACCTGCATGCATTTGGGTGCATTTTGCCTATGGAGGAGGATAAAAAGCTTTGACCACTTTGACTCTCTTGCAATTTGGGCGCATTTTGAAGGTGGTGGAGGATATCCAGACTTAGAAAATTTTCAACTTTTCCCTTCTTCAAGTTGGGCGCATTTCCCCATGCCTACAGGATTAAAGTGTTGACTTTTCTTTGACCACTTGTACTTTGGGCGCATTTTGCCCCTGATGAAGGATAAACTTCATACTTAGAAATTTTTTGTGCTTGGCATATGCTTGAAGGCGCATTTAGGCTAGGCAGAAGGATGAAAGGCGTTGACTTCCTTTGACTTTCTCAGGCTTGGGCGCATTTTGGCCTGTGTGGTGCACGAGCTTCACCCTTAGGAATTTTCCATGCCTCCTCATCTATCTGGGCGCATTTTGCCATGGCAGCAGGACAGAGTTCAAGACTTAGAAATTTTTTTCTCGTTTTTCGCCAGTTTTCATGCCCTGCTATTTATAGTAAGTCCTCTGATTTTGCATCTCTGAAGCTCGGAACGACTTGAAATTTTAAACATAGCATCCTCGTGACCTTGTTGTTCTGTCGACACTGCTATTTTTAGCAAGCCTGCTATTTTTAGCCCATTTCTGAAGGTGATTTACTATAAATAGTAACTGCTTGTTTCTGATAGTTCCACTGCTCTGATTAACTTGAAATTTGAATGAGGCACTCCTCACCACGTGACCTGCCGGCTGACATTGACGCATGCACTCGATTTACTATTTTTAGCCTGTTTCCAAATTGACTTACTATAAATAGTAAGTGCTCCGTTTGACTTGAAATTTTACCAGCAGGTAGCCTGAAGGATGCTGATCGTGATGGTTTACATCGGTTTTTGAAAATTCTGACTTTGACTCCTCTTTTCAGGCTCCGAAGTTGGAAACCCTAATTTGCTCTGCACGCGTATCAAATGATCTCTGTTTGCTCTCGTTTCTGTGGCACTGCGATCAGCTCGTGATTCTGAACTGCTGGGAAGCGGCTGCCGGGACGCACCTGCTAAAAATAGTAAGTTCCTTACTGAGTGGTTATCTCTGTTTGCATGTCACACCATCGCGAAGCTCTTGAAAAACCCATCAGGAATCATCCGACATGCAAAAGAAACCCTGACATGCAAACCCTAAAAATAGCCTCGGAAGACTGAATTCTGAAAGTTGTCGTCTCGCTTTGCATGTTATACCATCGCAAAGGTCTCGAAAAACCCAGAAGGAATATGCCAACATGCAAAGAAAAACTCTACGTCTGAACCCTGAAATTTGCCCTGGAAGGCGGACTGCTAAAAATAGAAAGTTGTCTGTTTTTGCTCAAATTTTGCACGCGAGCAGCCTGATGTGTTCTGAATGCAGTGTGACTGTTGGAATCTCAAAAATGCTAACAGACTGCCTGCAATTTCACACTTACTAAAGATAGTAAGTATCTCGGAATCAGATGAAAACTTGCTGAGAGCCTGCTGGAAGCATACTGACAACAATACTAAGCTCAATTTTCAATTTATTCACTTTGCTCGACCTTGGACTAACCAGGAAAGATGAAACCCTAATTTTCAGACTTGGTCAATTTCACGTTTAAGCTCAATGACGGGCACAACCCTCAAAAGGCAGACATCAGAAAAGAGACAGAGAGAGAGAGAAAGAGGAAAAAACCCAAGCCAAAAGACCAGAATGGAGCGAAAATCAGGGGGTCCCCATCTTGAATGGGGCAATGTGTGAAAAGGTCACAACAGGAAGTAATGCGATCATGCTGTAGGGTCACCATCCCATGATACCACCAATCGTGGGTTGCTCCCTCTAAATGCAATGTAGCATACTTGATTGCATCTGCCTCTGTCATAGGTTGAAGGTTCAAGAAAGTGTCCAACTTATGAACCCAAGACTGAGCTGTAACTTTTCCACTTCCATCAAACATGGGCAATGTGAGCTTACTGGTAGCATGCTTCATATCACTTTTTTGATTCCTCGGTCCCCTATCCTGCCTGGACTTGTAATATTCAACCCTCAAAGTCACAAGTCTGTCAAAATGCATGCGCTCACGCACTTGAGGCATCACTAATTCCAACTCATCGTTGGCTGCCATAACTGCATGATCTATTTTTTGGATCTAAGAAAATTGCTTTAAGAATGCATAACGATTACAATTTCAAACTCCAAATTACTAAAATGAAATTAATACACCACATAATTAAATTAATGGAATTAACAAAAGTGACGAAATTCAGAATGAGAGACAAGAAAGAGAGAATGCAAACAGCTTGATAACGGAGTTCGTCGTAAGAACGACTACGTCTTCAGGCCCCTCTCCAAAGAGTAGACCGATCCGATTGAAATTTCAAGAAATTTGGAATTACAACTGTTTCAAAGCTTTCCCCTTCAAGCACAACGGAATTCCAACATTCTCCTGACGTACAAGATCAACATTTCATCTCTCCAAAATTCTCTTGAGTCTTCCCCACCTGAATGTCCCTTAAGCCTCTAAACCCCCCTTTTTATACAAGAAATTTACTCAATTTGGTTTTCAACCAAATTATTTTCAAATATTCCCAATATCCCCTTTACATAGATTTTTTTTTTGAAAATTGCCCCTTATTTACATAAAATCAATAATAAATCCCATATAATTTTTTTGAAAATATTATTTTAGCCCTTTCCATCCTTTATTCGGGCTTTTATTGTTTAGGAGGTTTTTCTTTTTAATCCTCCAAAGGATTTAGGAAGTTGATTGTTTTATATTTTGGGGGAGTTATCTTTAAATATTTGAATTTGGTTTAACCAACTTCTAAATAGTTATCAAAACCGACTGGCCACCCCATACTAACCAATGTCATTCGCTGGTGTACCGGTGGTTAGTTATTTTGTTGGGCTGGTGGTCAGGGATTCCAACCCAATCGCTGGCTTTTAATAACCAAATTGCACCTAACATATAACAAAACAAACTACCGCCGCTAATATGGTTGAGAAAATCTCGCGGCCTACCGGTGGAAGCGAGGGGCAGCAGTTGGGAGGTTAGGGGATCGAATCCCCTAACCCATTTTGTTCGGATTGAATGAACAACTGTTGGAAGGGAGCAGTAGTGGAAGGGCCACATGGCATGCTGAGGAGCTGCCATGTGGCACGATTTCATTCGTTGTTGAAGTCTGACTCGGCAACACATCATCCACCATGCGTCTGCCGCGCAAGTTGCACAGTCACCGTACGGTATGCCACGTGTTTGCTGCAGGAGGTACCACGTCATTGCCACGCATGATGTACGCATTGCCACATCGTGTACGGTTGACTGTACGAATAGACAAGTGTCAGCCCAAGATTGGTCCACTTCGTCATCCGCACTGTATGGACTATCACGTCAGCATCCATACGGTCAAAAGTCAACCTTCTCTGCAAACTTTGACTGGCTATAACTGGTGCAAATGGACTCCGATTCGCACGAAACGAATGTCATTAGAAAGCTCTCGACGAGTTCTTCGCGACGATGCCAACTTCAACCACTTTTGACAATGTCAAATTTTGACCCCTTTTTTCTCTGACCTAGGTCTTGGATTGAGCAAGGTTTGACCGAGCATATCTTCGGCTTCGTAGCTCCATTTGACTCTGTTTGACTTGCGTTGGAGTCAGAATTTCGGCCTCTTTTTGATGATGCCATTTCTAGAGAAAATTGAGAAACTTCAATTTTTGGTGAAGATTCTTTGGATCAGTCCTCCCCACTAGAGAGCTTTTGGACCTCTGAAAGTTGGTTACTCGAAAAGTGAGGGTAAAGTTCCCTCACTTTACGAATCTCCATCCATTTTTCCTTGCTTGGATTCATCCCTTTCAGTCCCACTCTGAGGCACTACACTGCTCCTCTTCGTGAAGTCCTGGTTTTCCTATATAGGATGGCATCCTCTAGCAACTCTGACATGTAGTCCGGTGAAAGATCATCAACTGATGGAACCTGAATGTGTGTCTTCATCCAGTATCATTGGAGGCTCGTACAACTTCGGATTCTCAACATTGACAACTAAATAGATATGCATGTATGGAGGAAGATTAAAGCGAAAGGCATTGGTTTCGATATTTTCCAAGATTTCAAAGGGACCATACTGAATTGGCTTGAGCTTCCTTCCTTCGCCTTGCATTCTTTTCTTGTTGATTTGTAACCAAACTCTGTCTCCAATGTGAAAATGGTGATCACTGCAATGCTTATCATGTCGAGCCTTGTATTTGGCTTGACTCTTCTCCAACTGTGCTTCCACTGCCTGATGAATTGCTTGGACTTTTTGGGTGAACTTTAAAGCCTTATCTGTATCATAGCGTCCATTTTCAATATGGTCCTTCCCAAAAGAAAAATCCATTGGAGTTTTGGGCACATAACTGAAGCAAGTCTCAAAAGGAGACCTCTTTGTAGAAGAGTGTGCCACATGGTTGTAAGCATGCTGCACATAATGAAGACTCTCATCCCACAACTTGGGATGTTTGCTACAGTAACCTCTGAGTAGATGTACAACTGTCATGTTTACTACCTCTATCTGTCCGTCGGTCTACGGATGGAAGGTTGTACTCTTCTTCAGTCTGGTGTCCATGAGTCCCCACAAAGTTGACCAAAATTCCCCTAGGAATCGAGAATCTCGATTTGATACAATAGAAGTAGGTAACCCAAAGTGAACCCATACAAATTTGAAGTACATTTGAGCTGTCAGTTCAACAATGACTTATTTTTTACAAGGCATTAAGATACACACTTTGTTGAACCGATCAACTACTACAAACAGATAATCATGTCCCTTCCTAGACATAGGTAACCCCTCGATAAAGTCCATTGACACACTTTCCCATGGACGGGATCATACAGGTAGAGGTGTGTACAACCCCAATTTCCTATAACTAGGTTTACTTGTTGCACACATGACATAACCTCTAATATACTTAGATATAGTTTCTTGCATACGGGGCCAATAACAATACTTCTGCAATTGAGTCATTGTTTTGCTTACCCCAAAATTTCCTACAATTAATGAGGTGTGTCCTTCTCTGATTACCTGCACTTGTTCATCTTTTGGAATGCATAACTTTCCCAAATGATACAAGAGTTTATCCTACACATAGTAATCTTTCTCTTCTACATGTTTTCCTGCAATTAGAGCTGAATAGATTTCCTTAAAGTCATCATCATTAGTATACTATTCCTAAAAACTTTCATGTACCATGGAACTACCTTTAAGGATAATCAAAGCATTCATAACATGAGGCCTAGACAACATATCTACTACTTTGTTATGGGCACCTTTCTTGTACTTAATTACCAAATGAAACTATTGCAGAAATTCCATCCACCTAAAGTGCCTACTCTGTTGCAGTTTAGACTGTGAGTGCAAGTACTGAAGTGGCTGGTGATCAATGTGGATTACAGTTTCTTTTCCCATTAAGTAGTGTTTCCATTTTTTAACACTTTGAACTAATGCATAAAGTTCCTTATCATAAGTAGGATAGTTAATTACTGCACCTAAAAAGGTTTCAGAGTGATAGTAGATTGGTTTAACTCCTTGCATTAGTATTGCTCCCATGGAAAATCCACTTGCATTTGTCTCGATCTTGAATGGTTGGTGTAAATCTGGTAAAGCCAAAACTAGTGTTGTGCTCAACTTTTCCTTCAAAGTGTTGAAGGCCTTCTGTTGTGGACCTCCCCATTGAAAATTTGTCTTCGTACTAGTCAATGTGTGCAATGGTGATGCAATGTAGGAGAATTTTACAA
Source organism: Sequoia sempervirens (assembly GCA_007258455.2). Classification (NCBI taxonomy): domain Eukaryota; kingdom Viridiplantae; phylum Streptophyta; class Pinopsida; order Cupressales; family Cupressaceae; genus Sequoia; species Sequoia sempervirens. Next base: position 17,392,380 of record VDFB02058242.1, on the reverse strand, counting down.
TGAACTTTCTCCAGTACTGGACTGCACCTAAGAAACTTCTGACCTCTGTGACTGTACTTGGATTAGGCCATTTTACAATAGCTTCGACCTTCGCAAGGTCTACTTTCAATTGACCACCACCTACGACATAGCGTAAGTACACTAGAGATGTCTTTGCAAATTCACATTTAGACATCTTTACGTAAAGTTTTTCTTTTCTCAATACATCAAAAACTTTCTTTACATGACTTACATGATCTTCCAAACTTCAACTGAATACAAGAATATCATCTAGATAGACTATGACAAAATCATCAATAAAAGGACGAAAGATATCATTCATGACTCATAAATGTAGTTGGTGCATTGCAAAGCCCGAAGGGCATAACCAACCACTCATAAAGTCCCTGTTTTGTCTTAAATGCAGGTTTCCAAATGTCATCTTCTGCAATTCTTATTTGATGGTATCCACAACGCAAGTCTAACTTAGTGAAATAAACTGCATGTTTTAACTTATCAAGTAAATCATCAATTCGGGGAAGAGGATACCTGTTCTTTACCATTATCTTTTTCAGGGCTCGATAGTTGATGCACATTCTCCAAGATCAATTATTCTTTGGAACCAACACAATTGGAGAACCACAAGGAGATGTACTAGGACAAATGACTCCATTTTCCACCAATTCCTAAACTTGCTTTTTGATTTCCTCATTCTGCAAAACTGATAAATGGTACATGCCAATATTTGGAAGAGGCACATCCTTCTGCAACTAGATTTCATGATGTATCTCTCTTAGGTGCAACCCCTTTGGCTCCTGAAATAAGTCATTATAAGCAGAAACTATTTTGACCATCTCAGTTTTACGCTTAGGATCACACCCTTTAAATGATTCAATTATTTCATCCTCTTTGGGTTTTACAAGCATTAGCAAAAAGTTCTTGCTACAATTGACCAACCTTTTCATCTGACCAGCATTAACTATTGCAATATTAGTCTTAACTTTGTGTGCACATACAATGTATTCTATCCCATCCTTAAAGAGATGATAGTTATTCTCTGTAAGAGATCTGATGTCTCTCAACCCCGACTGCGGATGGAAAATGCCAATTTTTTTGTCTTTTGTTGGTTGTATTGTTTTTGATGGTTTTTGTGCAATAAGATGAATGGTGCGATTTGAAGAAAAATTCTTGGAAAAAATAAATAAAATGCTAGAAGACAAAATATAGAGGAATATAGCTTATGTTCTAAAGGCGAATCATTTATTGATCTTCTTGAAAGATTACAAATGCTAAATCCAGACATGTAGGTAAAAAGGCAATAATGAATATTTGAAAACCTGAATTATTGCAGCCGTCTGACATGATGATAAAAAGGTACGGCCAACATAAAACGAATGATATCCCTCTTTGAAAAAGAGGCAGGACCTCCAGAAGATAAAGGTGCCACCTTTGAAAGCAAGATCTAGCAAAAAGGCAAGGCGTTTTTGCTAGAAGAGAAAGTACGGCCTTGCAGCTAAATGGTACGGCCCAGCAACAACAATAAAGGAATTCGTATGGCCTTGAAAAGGATGCCAGATGAAGAAACAAACCAACCGCTCAAGATATCACCTTAACCTTGACGAATAACGAATCAAAACCTGAATAATATCTCCACAATAAACTTTGTAATAACTTCTGAATGAAGCTATTCAACTGGTAGGCAATAAATCAGCTGATATTTCACAGCCTCTGAACTGCAATACACTGAAGATGGCTCGTTCTCCAATGCAAAAGAAAACTAAAACCCTTGGCTTTGTTCTCTGTAGAAGAAATTGGCTAAAATCGATTCTCATATCATAATGATCAATAATCCTCAAAAGAAAACATATATCTTCTCAAGTAGGTTGATTTCCTTCAAAATGCATCATTTAAAATAAACTTTGAATTTCTCTTTTCATTTTCCAATAGTCTGGGTGCCCAATTAATTATAATAATTAATTGAGAAATGGCCCCTTCTTCATGATGGTCAACCCCTTCATTAAATCACTTAAGTTATAACTTAAATTTACGTTATAACTTTATAATATAAGCTTCAATTAAATTAATATTTATTTTGGAAAATAAATATTAATATCTCCCTCAATATAAGTCCAAATGACAAGTCGTCTAAAGTCAAATGATAAGTGATTGAATCTGCATATGACCAGACCATACTGCTAAAAATAGCAGGGGTGCTCCACTGAGTGACTCTACTTACTAAAAATAGTAAGTCAAGCAAATGATGTCCAAAAGACCCCGAATGAAAGCCAAACTAAATAATTCTGACAACTAAAGCCAAGCCATGCCTCAACAAGACCCTCTATCCTCCATATTAGCCTACGAGGGCCACATAATAGGCTAATCTCAAGTACTGAGAGATGTCAACTGGAAGGGGACATTACATTCTCCCCCTATAAAATATTGTTTTTTTGTCATACAGATAAGGACTCCCTAACACAAGCCCACAAATATCTAAAGGAACAACATCTACTTCTACCTCATCAACAAAGTTTGCAATGATAGCAAATTTCAATTTACACTATTTCGTTACTTGTATTTGAGCATCATTGCAAACCAATCCAAGCGGATATGGCTTTGGATGAGGTGTTGTAGCTAGATTGAGTTTCTTTACCATTTCCTCAGATATTAAGTTGGCTTGAGAACCCATATCAAACCGTGTATCAATCTTAGTGTGCTTAGTTACAACTCGAATATGAAACAATTCATTCTGTGGTTTATCAGCTTTAGGAGGAGTAGATACTTTACATGTACTTGCATTTGCATTAGAAACATTTGCATCAAAAGAGAGAATTGTACCTTTCCCTTTACCTTGGACCCCAGCAGCAACAATCTAAGTTTCATCTCCAGAGTCGGATCCAAGATCTTGCTAAATTGCTATAACAGTCTTTTTCTTGCCTTTATTGCCTCCATATCTTTTCGGCCTTAATTCGGGATGCAGCTTCCAACACTTCGAATCATCATGACCCTCTTTCTTGCAATGGGAGCATGCAAGCTTATCACCCTCCGTCTTAACTGTAGTTGTCTTATTCCCTTTGCCTTTATCTTTATCTTTTTCTTTACCCTTAGACTTCCCCTCAGACTTAGATGGTTTCTTTGAGAAATGATCACTAAAAGTGTTCTTACCACTTGACTCTAAATGAGTGGCTTGGACTGACACTTCATCCAAATTATTAGGACTCAACATTAGAATAGTATGTCTTAGGTAAGAATGCAAACCACCTATGTACTTAAGTAGTGTATCCTGAGTATACAATGGAGCATTTAAACCAATAGCCCATTTTCTAAACTCATGGGTGTAATCTTGGATAAACTGACGCTTACCTTGCCTAAAGGTTTTCCAATTCATTGTTAATTGTTGCATATAACTTAAAGGATAAAACTATTTTTTAAGGGCAACAATAAATTCCATCCAAGTCATATTGACCTTACCATGGCGAGCAATTTCCTCTCGAGTCCTACTCTCCCACTAGGTGAGAGTTGTACCTCCCAACCGGAGAGTGGCTAACTAGATCATAGAAGCATCTTTAGTTAGGCCTTCAATCCTACAATACAGTTCTACGTGCTGGATCCAATCATCTAACTTTTCGACATTTAACTCACCACAATACTTAGGCAATTCAAATTTTACATCCAGTTTGATAATATGCTTACACTTGCTTTTGAACAAATTAATAGTAGTAGAAGAGGAAGAAGAAGAAAGGGAAGATGGAGAAGAAGGGGAAGATGGAGGAGATGGAGCTTCTGGATGTTTTCCTCCTTTGTCCTTTTGATCTTCCTTCTTTTCTTGCTTCGATGAATCTCCCTTTTCAGGCTTCTTCTTTTCTGCATACAGCTCTTCCACCATAGCCTTCATTTCGAGAAAGGCTTGTTGAAAAGACTTATCATCAAGCTCATGCTCAGTACTTTTTCCAGCTTCAGTTTCATCCATCTTTGGCAAAGTCCTCCGTTTGCTGATTTTAGGATTGTATTCTTCAAGTTCACCTTCACCTCTTTGAACCTTGGAGCACGTTAGCATTCGATTCTACAATACTAGTCAAACACAGCTGTGATACCAAATTTGATCTGTTTTTTGAATCTAAGATGATTGCTTTAAGAATACATAACGATTACAATTTCAAAATCCAAATTACTAAAATGAAATTAACACACCACATAATTAAATTAATGGAATTAGAAAAAGTGACGAAATTTAGAATGAGAGACAAGAAAGAGAGAATGCAAACAACTTGATAACGGAGTTCGTCGTAAAAACAACTACGTCTTTGGGCCCCTCTCCAACGAGTAGACCAACCTGATTAAAATCTCCAGAAATTCGAAATTACAACTATTTCAAAGCTTTCCCCTTCAAGCACGACGAAATTCCAACATTCTCTCGACGTACATGATCAACATTTCATCTCTCCAAAATTCTCTTGAGTCTTCACCACCTGAATGTCCCTTAAGCCTCTAAACCCCCCCTTTTTATAAAAGAAATTTACTCAATTTGGTTTTCAACCAAATGATTTTTAAATATTCCCAATATCCCCTTTACATAGAAAAAATGTTTGAAAATCCCCCATTATTTACATAAAATCAATAATAAATCCCATGTAATTATTTTGAAAATATTATTTTAGCCCTTTTCATCCTTTATTCGGGCTTTTATTGTTTAGGAGGTTTTTCTTTTTAATCCTCAAAAGGATTTAGGAAGTTCATCATTTTATTTTTGGGGGGAGTTAGCTTTAAATATTTGAATTTAGTTTAATCGGCTTCTAAATAGTTATCAAAACCGACCAGCCACCCTATACTAACCAATGTCATTCATTGGCATACCGGTGGTTAGTTATTTTGTTGGGCCCGGGTTCCATCCTGGCCGCTGGCTTTTAATAAACAAATTGCACCTGACATGTAACAAAACAAACTACCACCACTAATATGGTTGAGGAAATCTCGCAGCCTACCGGTGGAAGTGAGGGCTAGCAGTTGGGAGGTTAGGGGATCAAATCCCCTAACCCATTTTCTTCGAATTGAATGAACAACCATTGGCGGGGAGTAGTACTGGAAGGGCCACATGGCACGCTGAGGAGGTGCCACATGGCACAATTTCATTCACTGTTTAAGTCTAACTTGGCAACACATCATCCACCACGCGTCTACCACACAAGTTGCACAGTCATTGTACGGTATCCCACGTGTCCACTACAGGAGGTACCACGTCATTGCCATGCATGATGTACGGATTGCCACGTCACGTGTATGGTCGACTGTATGGACAAACATGTGTTAGCCCGAGATTAGTCAACTTCGTCATCCCTACCATACAAACTATCACGTCAGCATGCTGACATCAGCATCTGTATAGTCAAAAGTCAACCTTCTCTACGAACTTTGACTTGTTGTAACTAGTGCAAACGAACTCCGATTCACGCGAAACGAACGTCATCGGAAAGCTCTTGACAAGCTCTTCACGATGATGCCAACTTCGACCACTTTTGATGATGTCAAACTTTGACCCCTTTTTTTCTCTGACCTAGGTCCTAGGTTGACCAAGGTTTGATCGAGCAGATCTTGGGCTTCGTAGCTCTGTTTGACTCTGTTCGAGTTGCGTTAGAGTCATAATTTTGGCCTCTTTTTGATGATGTCATTTTTGGAGAAAATCAAGAAACTTCAATTTTTGGCGAAGGTCCTCCAAATCACTGCATCAGCATATGTTGGATCTTTAGCTTCTTCAACATTCTCCTTAACTTGCTCTTCTCTCAGAAAAGTGGGTCGAGTAGGTCTATCAGCAGTTCATGAGGGAACACGATGTGCCTCTGGTGTCTCCCACCACACTCCTATTATCTTCTGCAACCCTATTGTGCCACGTTGTATTTTCATCTACAACCCTGCTCTTCTATATCTGTTGTTGCATGGTTGCTGTAAATCCCTCGAACGCATGGGCCATTCTTTCAAGAAGCTCTCCACCCCTATCTTCATTTCTTCTTTCATTTCTTTGTGGACCCTCTTCTTCCCTGTCACCCATTTCTGCTAATGGTACGTCTGCAAATGGATTATCCTCTTGCCAATTCTCTTATGGCTCTATTTTTTTGCGAGTGTAGTATCTATGGTGACTTTTCATGTGAACCTTTAACCCTCCAGGATGGTAGGATTAAGGCTCTAATACCAATGTAATAACTTGTTTTCTTCCCTCTGAGGTGGCTGATTGTTTTTAGTTTGATGTTTTGCAATTTCTTTGTATTTTCAAGGGTTTTATGCTTTTGTTTGATTTGTTTGATAATAAAGATAATAATACTGAGCATAAAGAAATACAAGAAATGCATGGAATGAATAATACCCACTGCTGAAAAGATTGAGGCAATATTTTATTTATTAAATTAGGCCTTCAAATACATTAGCATACTGTTGATGTGATTTTCGTGACTACACCAACACAGAATAAAGTTTCCCAACAGATACTCTATCCTCTCTTGAACAAAGTATTTAGCATGCTAAGATTGCGAGAGAGTTCATGCTTTCAACTCCAAGGTTTCGATAATGCAGTAGAATGCCCTCAGTTGGTTCGTTGTGATTTTGCTAGTATCACGAGGGAACTTACACAATTGTTCGGCACTAGATAGCAGACAACAGATTAAGGGCTTTCATGTAATTTGGATGATTTGGCAGGTAAATGCAAATTTCCTAATACTAACCAGAAATGAACTGAATTTAAATCAGTGTAGGGATAAGAAGGTTCTAATCTACTCTAAGGCGTGGGACATGGCGATCAATTCTCATAGACTTCAACCAGGTTTTGCTTTTCCTCGCTTCAGATAGCTTCCACAAAACTGGTGCAATCTTCAAAGGAGTAGTCAAAGGTATTCAAATCACAGTTCAACATGAAGACACCATCACAATGACGCATGCCAACATACAAACCATAATCGAAGTTAGGTTCACAATGTTTCAGTTGACCACGCAAGGCAAACCCACCGTCAGCGAGCTCGCTAGTGGTATGTATAAGCGAAGTTCTGTTCAAATCAAGCACTTTATTCCACAATCACTAAGTGCTTGCATGAAATGAAATCTACTTTACTTTAAGCTACTTCAAGATTCTACGTGAATTGGAAGGACGAAGAAGCCTCACTAGCTACTCATAACAAAGAAGAGATCACCATCAATGAAAACTCTTTTATTATGAAAGTGTTCACAACAACTTCTTACAAAGTATTCAAAGGGAAGACTTTCCTTCCTTTTCAATCTAAGCTAAATTATCAAACTATGCTACCTTCTGTTCTATCAATCTCTCTCTATTCCTTCTCTGCTATTCTAACTCCTAATGAGGTACAAATGAGGGGGAATGCCCCTTTATATAGCTGGCCAAGTCCAGTGGACAGCTCCGATTACAATCGGCTGGATGGCTTAGATCGAGCCACCTCAGCCCTAAACAAGATTCATCCTAAAAACTGCCACAAAGAAGAGTGGGGTAATAACTGAGCAATTAATGGCCACCATCTTCTAGAAGATTCCTGTTTTGAAATGCGTTCACACTATTTTAACTTCTTGAGCTAGTATGGCCGGCATGCTCTCGATTTGAAACTTCAAGGCTGTAACTTTTTAACCTATTTGACAATGCCCGAGCCTTCATCTTTTCCTTCATCCCGAACTTGGAAGATTCTCTTGTCTTGGATTCATGCTTGCCATTCGCCTGACTGCGTTTGGTGCATATTGGGTCTTTGAGGAGAAATTCCAACACTTAGCCATTTCTTCCCAGTACTTGCTTTATGATTCTATCATCTTGGACTATTTGCTTCATCACTTCAAGTCATCACCGCTTGGTATCAACGTTCCTCCTGCAAAACAAGCAAGGAGAAGAGCATAAGAAAACTTCATAATATAAACCCACCTTACTTACTTGATGTTCATGCTTTAACTTCGAAGGGTTCATCATTTTTCTCTAGCCAACTTTGCTTTCTTCATGATTTTTCAACATTTGTAGGTTGGGGCATATGACACCTGTACATCATATTTCAATGCCTTATACAAATTTTCAACTTCCTCAAGGGCGTATTTACGAGATGCACCTTTAAAATCATCTTTTGAGAGTGTTAGCTTCAACTGCATCTTCTTCGAGAAATTCACTTTACTAGCTGAGGTGTTGACAACCTGATATTTCATCCAACTCCAGCTCTAGAAGATTATTTCCATGAAGCATTTGATCAAATTTTCTGAGGCAATCCACTTCAAATTCATCGTCTAAGGCACTTTATTTCAACAACACATTTTACTCCTTTGATCAAAATTTCCGAGGCAATCTACTTCAGATTCATCGTCTAAGGCACTTTATTTCAACAACACATTTTACTCCTTTTTCCTTCCCCTTATAAAATTCATCAATCAAGTGTCGATCAAAATCTTTATCTCGAAAGCGTTGCCGAAGTGTGGGGGACTTTAAAATCAATTCCTCGTTGAAGATGTTGAGTACCCAGAAGAAAATTCCCTCTGAAAGCATCAAATTCATGTGTCCATGAACGAAGGGGTTCATTCAATTTTTTGATTTTCATCCTTAGAAAAATATTTTGCCACCAAATTTATTATTATTCTGGGTGTATTTTCTTGCTTGGCCTTGAAATCTTTTTTTGTCATCTTCGTAGAGCTGGCACCATCTGACTTATCCCTGCCAACTTATTCTTGCCCCAAAAAATTTCACCACCCCCTCAGGCCTGGGCGTATTTTCTCTCAAGGTGGAATTTTGTGCCTTAGAAATTTTTTATTACTTCCATGAATATGGGCGCAAATGAGGGTGACAGTTTCATTTTTTTGAGGACTTAATGAAATTTTCATCATCCCTGCACTCCAGAGTATGAGATCCCTTTAAGGTTTGATTTTCCACACTTAGAACAATTTTAAGCTCCATCTCCAAGTGAAGGCGCATTTCTATGGACAAGCTTCCAATTTGTTTGCCTTAGAAATTTTCAAGCTACCTCTTGGCACTTGGGCGCATTTAACCCTCTTCAATTTCACTTTCCTTGCCTTAGAGAAATTCCTTTAGTACTTAGTTCTTGTCCTAGGCGCATATAGAGTAGTGAACTTTCAGTTTTGACGCCTTAGAGAAATTTTAAACTCATCCTTTTGAAGGGCGCATTTAGCATAGTGAGCTTCAAATTTTCCATGCCTTCAAAATTTTCAAGGCCTCCTCCTTAAGGCACATACAAGGTATCAAGTTGACATTTTCCACCACTTAGAAACCTTTTCAACTGCTTCCTATGCTTGGGCACATTTAGGAGGTTGCACTTTCATTTTTTATCACTTAGAAACTTTGTTGGAGTCACCTCAGAGCTAGGGCGCATTTGACCCTCTATGCTTCAAGCTTCAATTACTTAAAAAAAATTTAAAGTCATCTCACCACTTGGGCGCACTTTGGGAGTCAAGCTTTTAGTTTTCCATACCTAGAAAATTTCTTACCCTCACCATGGTGACTTGGGCGCATTTTGATGTGTGAGGAGGATAAAGCCTTGACTTAGAATTTTCCTAACACCTTGACTTTGCATGGGCACATTTGGCATGTGTAGGAGGATGAACTTTAACACTTTGAATTTTCCTGGCCACTACTTTGAAGAGGGCACATTTAGCATGTGTAGGAGGATGATCTCCATGCCTTAGCCATTTTTCCTTCCTTCTGCCTGCTTATCCATGCCCTGCTATATATAGTAAGTCTTTCGATTTTCACATCTCTGAAGCTCGGATTGATTCAAAATTTTAACCACAAGACCCTCATGACCTAATTAGTCTATTCACATTGCCATCTCGAGCTGACCTGCTAAAAATAGTATGTTTTTGAAGGTGGTTTACTATTTATAGCAACTTCCTGTTTCTAAGACCTCCACAACTCCGTTTGATTTGAAATTTGAATGACATGACCTTGACCGGATGACTTGCTCGTTCACACTGGCGCCCACTACTGGTTTACTATTTTTGGCCAGTTTCTGGAATGCCTTACTATAAATAGTAAGTGCTCTGATTGCCTTCAAATTTTACCAACGGATAGCTTGAAAGCTACTGATCCTAGTGGGATACACCGGTTTTCAAAAATTCTGGCATTTTACCCCTCATTTTGGGTCCAAAAGCCAAAAACCCTAATTTGACTTACATGTATATCAAATGACCTCCGTTTGACTTCGTTTCTGTTGCACTTCGCCCTGTTTGTGGTTCTGATGTGTTGGGCTGCTGCCAGAATGGACCTGCTAAAAATAGTAAGTCTCTAAAACTGATCATCTTGCCTTGCATGTCACATCACCGTGTAGCTCTTGAAAAACCCAGAAGGAATATGTTGACATGCGCTAAAAAGCTCTGCATGAAAAACCTAAAAATGGCCTCCGAAGACGGCTCCTGAAAAAGTTCTGATCCTGGCTTGCATGTTACACAGTTGCGAAGCCCTCGAAAAAGCCACAAGGAATGTCCAGACATGCAAAGAAAATCTCAACATGCAAACCCTAAAAATAGCCTCTGAAGGCTGAATTTTGAAAGTCATCATCTCATTTTGCATGTTATATCACTGCGTAGGTTTCAGAGAACCCAAAAGGAATCTCCGAACATGCATTGAAGAATTTCACATATAAACCCTAAAATATGCTCCTGAAGCTGTATTGCTAAAAATAGCAAGTTCTCGAATCTGGCTCAAAATTTGTAGACGAGCAGCTTGATGTGTTCTGGATGCAGTGTGACTGAGAGAACTTAGTAGTGCTGAGAGAATGCCCTGAATTGAACACTTACTAAAAATAGTAAGTTGTCAGAATTCACTAAAATTTTGCTGGGGACCTGCTAGAAGCATACTGACTGCAATGTGAAGCTCAGATTCCAACTTATTCACTCCATTTGACTTTAAATTTACCAGAAAAGTGCAAACCCTAATTCTCAAACTTGGCCGAAATTTCATGTTCAAGCTCAAAGACGGGCACATACCTAGAAAGACACACAACAGAAAGAGATAGAAAGAGAGAGGGAGAGAGAGACAAAATCAAAGCAAAAAGACCAGAATGGAGCAAAAATTAGGTGGTCCCCATTTTGAATGGGGTGATGTGTGAAAAGGTCACAACACATACCCGAGAACATAAAATAATAATTGTTGTCTTGAAGCTGGCTGAAAAAAGCAACTCACATGAAAAATTTGATTCTTGTCCAATGTGCAATCTTTTCCTCCAAATCTGTTGTGGCTAACTTCTTCAAGGCTAGGTGCATCCTCTTGAATTTTCTTACATTTTTTTGTGCCTTCTCAAACAAAAATTTCCCTACTTCTAAGGCCGCCTCCCTGCTGCAAATGAAGATTTTAAAAATGCAGGTCGTATTGTCTTGAAAATCGTGCCAACAATCACAAATGATCAGCTTCTAATCTGCTCTTCAATCTAACACCAAAATCCTTTGTTCCTACTCTGAAACCCTTTATCAAATACTCTGATTTTGTGCATAATTAGAACCCCTGAATGAAGTTCTCCCAATTGTCAAATTCAATGGATATTTCACCACCTCAAATGGCTACAACACTTAAGAGTTTATCGTTCTCCAATGGCTTGAAGGACAAAAACCCTTGGCTTCTCCTCACAGACAATTTTCATCAAAATAAATGCTCAATAATGAATTTGATTTTTCCCTGGCTTAATTTATAAATCTTCAAAGAGGGTCAACCCCCTAAAAAAGCACATTAAATACATTTTAATGTTATAACATTTGCACTTGAATAATTTTAATATTATCACCTTGGGATAGGTGCCCAAAAATTAATTAAATATTATGGCCCCTTTTTAATGATGAATTGACCCTCAATTATAAAGTTAAATTATAACTTTATAATATTTCCTTTTAATAATTAATTATCATTTGAGCCATTTAAATATTAATAACTCCTTCAAAACTCATTATTTCACCACACCATTCGAAACTGGGGTCAACTCTGCAAATCTCCATACGACCAAGTGCCTTACTAAAAATAGTAAGGGTCCCTCTCAACCAAACTCAGATTTAATATAAATAGTAAGTATACCAAAATGGGCCTTGGGAGACACCAAACAAAAACCAAAACTGAAAATCACTGAACTTCGAAGAAGATACAAACCTCTGCTAACCAAGACTCTACCTCAAAAGACCCTCTAATCATTTGTATTGGCCTACGAGAGCCAATGATAGGCTAAACCATCCGCAAACATGATCATGCTAAAAAGAGGATATTACAAGCTCTTTGTATTTCCTATTCAATTGGAGCTATCTACTACTCTTGGGAAACATTGACCAATCCGAAGCTATTTGCTACTCCTGGCAAACGTACACAACAAACTGGAGCTATCTGGTGCTCCTTGCAATCATTTTGCACTTCACTCTCAGAAAATACTCTGTTGTTGCTGCAACTTCACTATTTTGCATCTTACTTGCTGCTCAAGTCTCTCTTAAAAACCAACTATTGCACTCATTCTATTTTTCTATTCTTGTCTCCTTCAAAATTCCCTCTCAAAATTTAAATTGACCTACCACAATAAATTATGTGCAGTCAGAAGCAGGACAAGGATGAAAATCCGCAAAAAGAAACTTGTCGTTGAAGAAAAGGCTCTTGACAAGTAGGTGAACAGTTGGGGAGTTAAATTGAGGAAAGGACTCACTCAAAAAATAAATATTCCTAACACTCCCCCTTTGACTATGCCTCAAACAACATCATTCTTCATTCAAGCCAAGAACACTTAAATTCCTTCTTAGGCATTCGAAGCAATCTTTGCTCAATGGTTTGGTGAAAATGTCTGCAAGCTACTGCTCAGACCTACAAAATTTCATCTTGATTTCAACCTTCTCAACTAATTCTCTTATGAAATGATACCTGATTTCAATGTGCTTGCTTCTTCCATGAAAAATTGGATTCTTTGTCAACACAATTGATGATACATTGTCACAAAATATAGTTGTTGCATCCTTTTATTCTTCCTGCAAATCTGTTAAGGTCCTCCCTAGCCAAATAGCTTAGCATGTTACTACATTTGCTGCTATATACTCAACCTCAGCTGTAGATAGTGAAACTATGGGTTGTTTCGTGGAAGCCCATGAAATGACTCCCGATCCCAAGTAAAACACATCCAGATGTGCTCTTTCTATCATCCACACTCCCTGCCCAATCACTATCTGTGTAACTAATCAGCCCAAAACCATTTGCTGCACCATACAAAATACCATATCCTTTGGTTCCATTCACATACCTCAGGATTCTTTTACCCGCTTGTCAATGTGACTCTTTCAGAGTCTCCATAAATCTAGAAATCAGACTTACACTATGCATTATATCAAGCCTAGTTGTTGTTAAATACATCAAACTTCCAACCAAACTCTTATAAATGGTCAGATTCACATTGCTAATGCAATCTTCCTTGCTCAACTTTAGACCTATGGTTGTTGGTGTGGGGGCAGGTTTGCTATCTTGCATCGTAAACATCTTCAAAATCTCTACTGCGTACTTTGCATTAGAGATAAAAATACCATCATGCATTTGTTTAACTTCTATGCCTAGAAAATACCTAAGTCTATCATTTCAAACTCTCTTTTCATGGCCTCTTTAAAATCAGCAATGAGGAAATCATTATCCCTAGTGAAAACTAAATCATCAACATACAAGACAGCAATTAAAATCCTACCATCAGCTTCCTTGATGTAAAGAGTGGGCTCACCGTCGCTTTTGCTAAAGTCATTGCTCAACAAATATGAGTCAATCCTTTTGTACCATGCTCGTGGAGATTTCTTTAGCCCATAAAGAGCTTTCTTCAGCCTATATACCTTGTTTTCTTGATCAAAAACTTCATAACCAGGTGCCTACTCCACATACACCTCTTCTTTCTATATTCCATTTAAGAAGGAAAACTTCACATCCATTTGAAACACCTTCCACTTGTGTTGGGCTGCAATTGCTATGACTTCCTACACAGTTTCCATCTTTGCCACTGGAGCAAATGTCTCATCATAATCTCTCCCAAATGACTGTTTGTATCCCTTGACAACTAATTTTGCCTTATGCTCTCTATTCTTCCATCGACATTGCTTTTGGTCTTATAAACCCACTTCACTCCAATTACTTTCTTGTTGGGAGGCAAATCAATTAGCTCTCATGTTCTATTTCTCTCTATTGCATCTATCTCCTCATCCATGGCTTCACACCATTTCTTATCTTTCACAACATCCTCAAAATAAATTGCAACACTATGAGAAAATAATGCAAAATTCACTCTCATCAAACACTTCATCATACCTTTTATTTTGGTAGATCTCCCTTAGACTCTTGGCCTTTCTTGGCATTAGGAAGGCAAGAGTGGGGTCTAAATTTTCACTGCTGATGTTGCTTTGCTGAGCAGATCCGGTCTGGAGCTCTCTAGAGCTCTCTGTTTGTGTCTGTGCAGTGGTTGGGAGCGATCCAAAGTTGGTCAGGAGCAGTCTGGAGTGGTCTATGGTTGGTCAAGAGCTATCAGGAGTGACTCCAGGCTCATCTTGCTACACTTCATACTCTTTTCCTTCTTCACCCAAAGCTGTCGAGAGCGGTCGAGAGCTATAAGAATCTATCAAGCCATGCCATGACTCATCCTCTAGGAAGTCCACATCTCTGTTGATGATTATTTTCTTGGTAACTAGATTATACAGTCTATAGGCTTTGGACTCCTCATTGTAGCCCATGAAAATGCACTTCTCACCCTTGTCATCCAACTTTTGCCTCTTCTCTTTTGGCACAAGTGCATATTCCACACACCCAAACACTCACAAGTGCTTAACCATCCACTTGTATTTTTTCCATGTCTCTTGTGGAATTTTGTTACAAACTACCTTTGTTGGGCTTCTATTTATCAAATACACTGTTGTTTCTACAACTTCACCCCAATATTCATTCTGAAGCTTCTTGGCTTTGAGCATACTTCTTGCCATCTCCACAATGGTTTTGTTTTTCCTCTCAACCACTCCATTTTGCTGCGGAGTATAGGCTGATGTTAGCTCCTTCTTAATGCCATGTTGCTTGCAAAAATTCACAAATTGATTGGACGTATACTCTCCCCCTTGATCTGACTTTAGGACCTTGATGAAATGTCCACTCTCTTTTTCAGCCTGGGCTTTAAACACTACAAAGTTTTCAAATGCTTCAGATTTATGTTGCAAAAAATAAACCCATGTATTATGAATATAATCATTTGTGAAGATCATAAAATATTGGCTCCTACCAATAGAAATTACTTGCATAGGACCACACAAATCAGTGTGCACCAGCTCCAATGGTGCTTTTTCCCTTCTAGAATTGCCCAATTGAAAGGCCTGCCTATGTTGCTTGCCTAAAATGTAGGCTTCACATCTACCACTAGGCTCTACTATGGCTGGTAAACCTCCAACCATACCATTCTTTGACAAAATATTCAAACCAGTATAGCCTAAGTGTCCATATCTGAGATGCCAAAGCTTGGAAGGGTCTTGAATGACAGCCTTAAAGGCTGCTTGCTACTGTAATACTGTACATTTTCCTACAGCTATGGACTGAACTAAGAAAAAATTTTCCAGCCTCAATGGAAACATCCTATTCTTTGTCATTTGCACTGTAGCAATTACTTTCTTGCTTCCATCCTTATCATAAATGATGCATTCACCCTTTTCCACCAACATTTTGTATCACTTTTGGATCAACTATCCAATACACTTAAGATTGTGCTTTATACCAGGGGAAAAATAAACATCATCAATCTCCTTCTCACCTTGCTTGGTGCAAAACAAAATAGACCCTTTTCCCACAACTGAAACTATAATTTCATTGTTCCCCATTTTTATTTCAAACTTGACATTCTTATCAATGAAACAAAATAAACTTTCATTACCACTCATGTGGTTGCTACAGCCATTGTCTAAAAACTATACTTCATCACTGCCTTGCTCAACAATGTTGCATATGATGAAGGCCTTTTGCTAATTACCTTCAGCCACTTTTTCATCAGCCACATTTGCACTTTTCTTGGACTGATCTTTTTGCTTTTTCCAATGCTCACTTGCATAATGGCAAAACTTATGGAAATAGTAACATTCAACGTTGCTCTTATCATGCTTCTGATTCGAGTTGTTGTTCTTCTTGGCTTGTCTGGAGCTGTACTGAGAGCTGCTTGCTCCCTCTTGGCTGTGTGCTCGTCTTGAGCTATCTTCTCCAGAATTTTCATGTCTAGATCTACCTCTACCATTTTCAAAGTTGTTTCTACCTCTCCCACTGCCTCTTGCATTGCCTTGAGCTTTGAAAGCTTTCTCTTGGGAAGAACTTGCAGACCTATTTAGGTGTTGCTCATGTGTTTGCAAAGAACCCATTAGCTCATCAATGAACAACGTTGAGAGGTCCTTTTCCTCTTCAATGGCAATCACAACTGGATCAAACTTTGTGGGTAAGCTTCTGAGGATTTTCTCCACAATCTTATGATCCTCCATTACTTCTCCATTCACCCTCAACTGGTCTATCAAACCTAAGGTTCTTGTGTGAAAGTCTAACATAGACTCACTATCCTTCATTTGGAGAGTCTCAAAATCTCTTCGAAGCATCTGAAACTTCACTAATCTGACTTTATCAGTCCCTTTGTAACTAGTTTGTTGGATTTCCCAAACTTCCTTTGCATAGTTACTTGCTGCTGTTCTAGAAAAAATGGCCTCGGTTAAGGCTGCTTCAAATACACTCAATACTTTTGCATCTTTCCTCCTTGCCTCCTTCAACTACGTCTTCTGGTTGTTTGAGAGGAAAGCATATGCTACTGGATCAGTCACATCATTGAAACCACTAATCCCAAACTCCCACAAACCATTTGCAACCATTATGGTCTTCATTTTCTTTTCCCAAACATCATAGTTTTGTCCATTAAATGGTGGTGGTTGCTGACAACTCTTACTCTCATCTCCAGCCATGTCTCCAAACAAACAAAAAAGTTTAAACACCCAGAAAAACAAATGCCCAACTCAATCAAGACTTAGGGCCTTCTGGCTCTAATACCATCTGAGAATTTAAAAGTACCTTAATGTTCTGATACCATGACAAAAACACAAATGCATACAGAGTTGTTGCTTTGTTACTCAATCACTGAGAATACCAAAGACAAATGCAGAATAATAGAATAAAATAGATTTGGAGACACAAAGCTAGGCATGCAAACTTGTTTGTTATATTAACTTACAGAAATTAACATTTACAAAAAAAGTTTCAAATCTGAAACAACAAACTGCTAATGACAAACTTAACTTGCAACAATCTAGAGTTGCACCCACAAACTCAAAACAATCAGGAGCTTCTTAGAACTCTCTGTATTTCCTATTCAATTGGAGCTTTTTGCTGCTCCTAGCAAACACTAACCAATCCGGAGCTATCTACTACTCTTGGCAAATGTAGAGAACAAACTGGAGCTATTTGGTGCTCCTTGCAAACATTTTGCACTTCACTCTCAGAAAAGACTCTGTTGCTGCTGCAACTTCACTATTCTGCAACTTACTTGCTGCTCAAGTCTCTCTTAAAAACCAGCTATTGCATTCATTCTATTTTTTTATTCTTGTCTCCTTCAAAATTCCCTCTCAAAATTTGAATTGACCTACCACAATAAATTTTGCATAGTCAGAAGCAGGACAGAGATGAAAATCCCCAAAAAGAAACTTGTCGTTGAACAAAAGGCTCCTGACAGAAAGGTGAACAGTTGGGGAGTTAACCTGAGGAAAGGACTTAGTCAAAAAATAAATATTTCCAACACAAGGTGAGGTGGTTTTTATGGTTTTATGAAGAGAGATCAGTGTATTGCAATGTCAATCTTATATTGAGACTTGTTCATTAACTTTTTTGTCAAACATATATTCACTTAACCTTCTATAGAATAGGCAGTGTAATAATTTTGTTAACAATAAGTTGGAACCTATTGAGACTTGCTTGAATCCTCATGCCTAACCTTAGGAACCTAAGCACTTATTCAATAACAATTATTACTCATTTCTGAGTATGTTTTGAAAGCATTGATAATTACTCAGTTTATTTCCAATCAATTTTAAATAAGTCATAATAATAATTAAATTATTAACTATAAATTAATGTACATATAAACTTATGAAATATAATTTGAGGAGGCAATTCAATTAAAATTTTTTTATAGAAGAATTAAAATTAACCCTTATGCCCATCGACTTTGTGCAAGAGAAAGACCAAACAAAAGAAAAGGAAAATGTGAACACAGAAATAGGTAGGCACATGTCCAAGAAGAAAGACCTACAAAAAATGCCCTTTATAATTTGTCTTTTCCTTCCCTATGCGGGAGCGACAGCTTGGGATTTTGGTGAATGTTGTTGGTTATATGAAGCACAGCAGTCACCTCATTTTTCCTCCACTTGTTTTCCTGTTGGTATTCCATTTGAAGATTGATTAAAAACAATATGGATAATGTAATTATCATCTCATCTTATTTTCGCACAACTTAAAGCTTGCTGCTATGTATACAAAACACAGTGATATTAAAATATGAGATTTTTTCTACTTCTGTGGATGTAGTCATTTTGGTGAACCACATGAAATTGTGTTTTGTGCCTTGTTTGATTTATAATTCTATTTTTTGCAATTTATTTATCTACTCTTGTTAATCAACAATTGGTATTAGAGTTCGATGAAGAAGCTGACAGGCATTTGCAAATGATTTCTGGAAAATGGAAGAAGCAGATAAATGGAGAATTGAAAAGTTCTCAGGGCAGAATTTTGGATTGTGGAAGATGCATATGGAATCTTTGCTGATTAATGGAGATCTTTCACTTGCATTGGAAGGAATAGCCAAGAAACCAAATTCAGTCACTAATGAAGAGTGTAAGAAATTGGATAGGAAGGCGAGAGCAACCAATATCCTCTCTTTATCCAGCAACGTTCTATTCAATATCTCAACTGAAAAGACATCAAAAGGATTGTGGGACAAATTGTGTGATATGTATGAGAGGGTTTCTACTTAAAATAAAGTTTTCCTCATGAAGAAATTGTATAATCTGAAAATGAAGGATGGAGGTAACGTGTCCTATCACCTCAACGAATTCAATACATTAATCAGCCAATTAATCTCCATGAATATAAATTTGGAGGATGAAATCAAAGCCATCTTATTGTTGTACTCTCTATTGGATAGCTAGGAAGGTGTGGTGATGGCAATCAACAATTCGGTGTCCGACAAAAGTACTCTCGAATTCGATGATGTCGTTGGTACTCTCTTCAGCGAAGATATGAAGAGGAAAAATCAAGGAACCTCATCAAGTGATGTGTAATGTCCCCATTTTGGCCCTACACTCTTCAATAGGATTTAGCCTATTTCCGGAAATCCGTAGGCTAAGCTGAGGCAGAAAATTAGGGTTTCCTCTTTCAGATACTGCTCAGTTGGAATTCTGAGGTTGTTGTGCAAACTTACTATTTATAGCAGTTCACTATTTTTAGTAAGTCTAATTTTGGCAGTAGCATCTTCAGCAATTCAACTCAAGTCATTTTTCTATTCTTCAGTTTCAGTTTGGCTTTGGTTATCTCCATGAATTAAGTTTTATACTTAGTCATTTTTATGTTTCTCAGTTGTACCCCCACACCTAGGAATGATCACTTCATGTTGTCTTTAAAAGGGGGTCATTAAGGGGTTAATGGTGCATTTAATGAATTATTAAATGCTTTATTGTTGCAAAGTGAAGTTGGATGCCTAAAAGAGGTTGATTAGTATTTTATTATTTCAAAAAGTGAAATGCTTAAAGTGGCATCCCTTTTGGAAGTTGAAGTGATTCAACTTCTTGGAATTTGAAGAGTCTCTTGTTGCTTCATTTGCCAATTGAAGCTTATATATTGCTGCTGTTTGTAGAGCTGATCATCTTTGGGGAAAAATATAACGTTATGCTGCTGGTTTGAAATCCAGAATCTGGCTAAGGGTTAGCTTAGCAAATCTACTCCACTCTTCGGGCCTGAAACTATGGTTCCCT
This sequence comes from Sequoia sempervirens, assembly GCA_007258455.2. Taxonomy (NCBI): domain Eukaryota; kingdom Viridiplantae; phylum Streptophyta; class Pinopsida; order Cupressales; family Cupressaceae; genus Sequoia; species Sequoia sempervirens. The sequence continues at coordinate 17,372,421 of VDFB02058242.1, read as the reverse complement.
AGGTGGTGGACTGAGAGTGTGCTTCATCCAGAAGTACATATTGAGCATTATTGTGGAGTTTTGGTGAGATATTTCCAATTTTTATGTTGTTGGTTTATCATGGCTGAAAGTGTTTTTTGTTGACAGTTTTTTGAGAAAATTAAATATCATTCTGGGTATGTTTGCAAAGTGGTTCTAGACCCAAGGCGACCCCTTCCACAAGAGATTGGAATTTATTTCCAAGTCTTTGATTTTTTATTGCTAAATCGCCCTTTTCAAGAGTCGTACCATCTGTAGAGAATTGAGAATTGTGCCATAAATTAATGGATGACTTTTGAGGCTGTTTCTTCATCTTGTCATGGGCGCCTATCCTCCAGAGGTTCATTGCACTTCGTTTCACGCCATTCGGAGGTATTTTGGTGAAGTTATGAGCATTTAATTAATTCTTATAGTTGCTGGTTATTCATTTCCAGAATTGCAGATTTATATCAGACTTGTTTCAGTTTGAATTTCCAGTCCTTTCTTCATCAACAATTGCTACTAATAATCATGGAATCATTCAGAATCTTGGTGCTTTGAAAACATTGTAATATTGATGTAATTTGCAGCTCTCTTTCTATATTGTAAGACTGTAAACAGTAGTACTGTTCCAGTCCTTTATTGCTGCAATTATTTTCTATTTCTCACATTAAGTACCCCTGGATGGTTTACCGCCAGTGTGGATAAAGAACATTCTAAAAGCTTATCTATTCTATTTGCAGCTGTTCTTATTCTTTGTAAAGCTAGTTAGTAGTACTAACAGCTCTTCCTTTACTTGCTGCAATTTTATATCTGTTTTACACTCCCACAATTGAGTGGTTGAGTTTTAGAATAAACATATATCTTGTTTGTAATTTCCCCCCACGTTATAAGTGGTTGTGTGGACAGTATTCCCCCCACGTTAATAAGTGGAAGAGTGGATTTAAAGGCTGGCTTGCCGCCTAATAATTGTTGTAAACTCACCCACTGAATAAGTGGAGTATTCCCACTGCTTGTGGATGCCTGCACCAGCAGATGAATTGTACTTTCAGCTCTGTTTATGCCTAATGATCTTCTGACCATATGCTATCACCTCGCCCACATTGGGATCTTGGTGAACATTCTTGGTTAGAGTTATCTTCTTTGCTGGTTTACATTTTGGAGCTAACACTAATCAGTGTTTGGTTGCTGATTTGAATGTTAATTTTGGGAAAAAATTAATGGGGAATATTTCATGATGTCGTGATTTCTGGAAATAAAGGCCGACATCAAGAAAGAGGCAAAAATAATAATCGAAGGAGAGCAAAATTTGCACGAAGATCCAACTCAAGGGGAAAAAATAGAAGTTTCTCATTTTGTTGTAAAGAAGTTCATGCCAAGAAGAATTATTGGTCATACAAAAAGGTGCAAAATAGCCAAAGGACATCAAAGTAAACACCACATATGAGCAAGATGAAGGTACCTTGGTCTTTTCAACAAGTGAAACTACAGTTGGTTCATGGGTATTGGAATCTGGTGCCTCTTTTCATCCAACTCCATGTCAGGAAGCTTTCAATAATTATCAAGGAAAATTTGGTATAGTTTATCTCGATGACAATGAACCTTGTGATACTCTCGTCAAAGGTAATGTGATGTTGATATTAAAGAATGAAAACAAATGGCTATTGCAGGATGTGAGACATGTTCCCAAGCTTAAAATAAATATGATTTCCACGAGATAGCTTGATGCTCAGGGATGTAGCATCACATTTTCTTCAAACACTTGGAAGGTGACCAAAGGATCCTTGGTGGTTGCAAGAGGCCACAATTTTGGTACCCTATATGCGCTAGAAAGTCAAGATGAAGTGAGAGCTATGATGGCTGTTATGGACAAGGAGTTGGAACTTTGGCACAAGAGGCTCGAACATATGAGAAAAAGGGGACTTAAAATCATGCTCAAAAGGGATCAATTTCCAAGTTTGAAATATGTTGATTTGGAGTTGTGTGAGTATGGTATCTATGGAAAACAAAGGTGAATTAGCTTCCTGAAGATCGGACACGACATAAAGTCAAGGTCTTTGGAGCTCATGCACTTGGATGTCTTTGGTACTACTGAGGTAACCTCTATTGGAGGGGCAAATTATTTTGTAACTTTTGTTTGATAATTGCACCTACAAAGTTTGGATTTATATGCTAAGGAGAAAATTAGGAGTTTTCAAAGATATTGTTGAAAATAAGACCGACAATAAAACTTAATGTTTAAAAACGGATAATGGTGGGGATTTTTTCTCTTTGGAGATTGACAACTTTTATGTAGACAGTGGAATCCAACATATCAAAATAGTTCCATTCACTCCTCAAGAAAATGGTGCAGTTGAGAGGATGAATCAAACAATTTTCGAGAGATCTCGATGTATGCTCTCTAATGTAGGTTTGGGCAAGCAATTTTGGGTAGAGGCGGTTAACAAAACACTATACTTGATTAATTGAGGCCCTTCATTTCGATTGGATTTTGGCATAACTAAAGAGAAATGGTTGGGAAAACAAATTTTCTACAATCACCTATAATTTTTTGGTTGTGAAGCTTTTGCTCATGTTCCTAAAGAAAAGTGAACAAAATTGGATCCAAAATCAAAACGGTGCATTTTTGTTGGTTATGGCGAGGAACAGTATGGTTTATGATTGTGGCACCCGGTTGCTAAACAACTTGTTCACAGCAAAGATTTCATATTTAATCTTGTTTGAAAGAATATAAGTAATCAACAAAGGAATTTGTGTCTTTCTCAGACATTACAAATCAAAGTTAGTTACAGTTTTCACATCCAAAATGACACGAACTACGCCTCAATAGCAACAATTGGTACCAAATTTGGCTTGAGCTAGAGAAGAGATTCATCCCACGCCTTCCAATATTGCTGGAAATCCCACACAAGGGCTGCCACTTCAACAAGCTCACACACAAGTTTCAAATTTTGCTCAAAGTTCCAATCATCAATTGGCAAGAGAAACTACTATGCAAGTCAATGAAAACTCTACACAACTACTTTCTAATCAATTTTTTCCTTTTAAAACCTCCAAGCAATAGTTTTTCCATGACCATACGCAGCAAATTGTTGTACCCCAAAATCAAAAATTTTGTTACACTTATACATTTTAAAGAAATGAGCAAAACTCTTGTTAAATCTATCAAAAAAGTCAAAATTAGGGTTTGTATATCTTGCATGAGGCGTTAAAATATAAAATTTCCAAAATCTGACAATCTGGGTTTGCTCAAAGCAACCTAATTTACAAAACCCAGATCTTTTTTCATCCCTACTTTTTAGGAAAATTGCCATTTTTAGAAATTTCCTAAAAATAGTAACTTTTCTCTGGGTTTCTTTCGAAACGGATACTGGCAAAACTTTCTAAAAATAGAAAGTTGGTCCGTTAGAGTTCAAACTGATTTTGATTGGCTCAAAATACTTCCATATCAAGTTGGTGTAGTCAGAATCTCAAAAAGAACAATTTTTCCCTAGTGGGTCTATTCTGCTTTTTCAGAAGCATATCAAGAGCTCTAAGGTCATCAATGGAGGTCAGTCAGCTGCTAGGCATCAGATTCAACACTCAAGCATTGAGCAGGAGGTGAGTTGGTGAGCAAGCATGAAGAACGAGGAAGAAGGTGAAAACAGTGAAATTTTAACTAAGTCTGCTTGACATGAGCGCCCCAAGTAAAGAAGAGCGCACATCTTTTTAGGGCACCAGATGATGAAATTAGGGTTTGAGATTCCAAGCAAAATTGTTTAGTTTCCTCTCAGCTCCGCAGTGAATCCGATAGTACAGTCATCAGATCATTCAGTCATCCAAAATTCAAGATCAAACAGGGAGGATCCAAATAGAAAACAAAACGAAAAACATGAAAATCGTCAAAATTTGACTAAGTCTAGGAACTTTGGGCACCCCAGGTGCCCAGGGTGCCCAGCTTTTTAAGGGGCCAAATCCAACAGTTAGGGTTTGCTAAAGTGCTCAATCTCTCCAGAATTCAAACAACTTCGCAACGGGTTTCTTCGTCAGAGTATCCGACTTGTCATTCTCTGACAAATCTAGATCAGAGTTGAAGGTACAGAATGAAGGTTTGAATCTGAAGATAAAATCTAATGAAAAAATTTCTAAGTCTGGAGCAAATGGGCGCCCCTGAAGGAGAAAGGCGCCCAAGTTTTTGAGGGCTCAAACAGGAGAATTTTCCAGTGAAGACTCCAACGTGACTTCGTCAGATTTGATCAGGCTTTCCAACGAGACCTTCAGCACGTTAGACGGACTTGGCAGTCGCCAGATGTAGTAGGCTGAATGGAGGGTCTAACAAGAGCTAGAGTCAAGAGCAAGAAGAAAACACAGAGAAATTGGCTAACTCTGGTGAGGATGGGCGCCTCATCTTGCCAGGGGCGCCCAAGCTTTTGGAGTAAAAAATTTAACTCTTTGATGAAATTACTCCTACATGACCCCCTTTAAAATTGTGTAAGCTCCGTAACGAGCCCAGCCATCAGCCAATTCGAGCTTCGGATCATCAGATCAGGCCGGATCATCTGTAGAAGAGAAAGTGATGAAGAAAATGAAAAATATTCTAAGTCTGCTTAAGTTAGGCACCCCTGAAGAGAAAGGGCGTTGTTGTGACCTTTTCACATCACCCCATTCAAGATGGGGACCCCCTAATTTTTGCTTCGTTTTGGTCTTTTGGCTTGATTTTGGTTAGTTTTCCTGTTGTCTCTCTCTTGTTTTGTCTGTATTTCCAGGGATGTGCCCACTTGAATTGAAATTTTGGCAAAGTCTGAGAATTAGGGTTTTCTTTCTTCTAGCCAGTTTGAAGTCAAATTGAGTGAATAAATTGAAATTTGAGCGTGGCACTGCAGTCAGCAAGCTTCCAACAGGTTCCCAGCAAAATTTCATTGAGTTCCAACAAATTACTATTTTTAGTAAGTACTTGATTTGGGGCATTTTCTGAGCACTTTTGAAGTTCTGATCATTACACTGCATCTAGGACACGTCAAGCTGCTTGTCTGCAAATTTTGAACTGAAACTGGCAACTTACTATTTTTAGCAGTTTTGCCTTTGAGGGTCATTTTTAGGGTTTGCATGTTGGACTTTCAGATGCATGTATGGAGATTCTTTGTGGATTTTTCGAGACTTTCATAGTGATATAGCATGCAAAACGGGATGATGAATTTCAGTCATTAAGGCTTCAGAGGCTATTTTTAGGGTTTGCATGAAAGATCTCTCAGCGCATGTCAGCATAATATTTATGGGTTTTCCGAGAGCTTCGCAACGAGGTAACATGCAAGCAAAGTTGATCACTTTTCCAAGACTTGCTATTTTTAGTCAGTGCTCGCATGTTGATGGTTTTTCTAGATTTTTCTGGGTTTCTTGAGATCTCTCAGACAGTGTGACATGCAAACTCATCTGGAGGCTAATTGGTCACTTTTTCAGACACTTCATATTTTTAGCAGTATCACTTCGGCAACTGCCCAACACTTCAGAATCACGAACACTGCGGCATGCAACAAGAACGGGGTCAAACAGAGACCATTTGAGCAACATGCAAGTCAAATTAGGGTTTCCAGCTCCAGGACCCAAAATGAGGGATCAAACGCCAGAATTTCCAAAAACCAAGGTATCCCATCACGATCAACATCTTTCAAGGAACCCGCTGGTAAAATTTGAAGGTGATCTGAGCACTTACTATTTATAGTAAACCACTTCTGAAACGGGGCTATAAATAGCAGGTCAACACAAGACACCAGTGTGAGCAGGTCAAGCAAGTGATGAGGACCCCATGGCGCGAATTTTAGATCAAACAGAGTTGCAGAGGTTCAAAAATCAAGCACTTACTATTTTTAGCATGACCATTGAGAGGAATTAGGGTTTCCTAAAATGTAGGGCGAAACACGACAGTTACACAAAAGCAGCATTTAGGCACAATCCACATCCTTCAGGCAATCAACACACAAAGTTTGAGCTCATTTTGAGCAGTTACTATTTTTAGTATGTTGCTAAAAATAGCATGTACATGTAGGCATCAAGCGCTAGCAGCTCAATCACATCACAGGGTTCGAGGCAAAGCGAAAATCCAATCTTCCGGAGCTTGAAATCAACTTAAAATGCAAAATTTGAGAAACTTTCTAAAATTAGAAAGCTAGGGCAAGCTGAGGGCAACGTGAACAAACCACTTCAAATCGGACGAAAGCTTCGAAATTCATCCAAGTCTGATAAAATGAAAGCTCCAGCATCAAAATCCGCCCTAGAAACTTGAAGAGCCATGAAAAATTCACTAAGTCTGGTAAACTTGAAGCTCCAACATCAAAATGTGCCCTTAAAGTTGAAGATTGCTAAAAAAAATTCTAAATCCTCAAAATTAGAAGCTTTGGGGTCAAAATGCGCCCAAGGAGAGGAGGAAGTGATTGAAATTTTCCTAAGTCCTCAAAATTTGGAGTACACGCCCTCATATGCGCCTTGGGAAGAAGAGGGTGATTAAAATTCTACTAAGTGTTGTAAACTTGAAGCACACCCTCCTATATGCGCCCTTGGAAGAAGATGACATAGAAATTTTGCTAAGTGTTGCCAACTAGAAGCTTGCCCCCTTATATGCGCCCAAGGTAAAGAGGGACCCTTGAAATTTTTTCTAAGTGTTGCAAATTGAAAGCTGGACCCCCTAAATGCGCCTTCACTTGGAGATGGATGAGAAAGTTGGTTAAGTATTAAAACTTGAAGAAGAGACCCCTACATGTGCCTTGATCTTGAAGAGTTGGTGGTAAAATATTCTAAGTATCACAAGTTGGAAGTAACTACCTTCAAATGTGCCCTTGCAAGTTGAGGGAACAAGAAAATGTTTAGTGTTGGAAATTAAAAGCTTAAGGGGTCATATGCACCTACGAGCTGAAGGGGAAGTTTGATATTTGCTAAGTGTTGCTAACTTGAAGCTTGGACCCCAATATGCGCCTTGATCTTGGAGGTTGAAGTCAGAAAATTTTCTAAGGCATAGAAACTAGAAGTAGCACATGTCAAATGCGCCCTTGAAAGATTGAAGTGATATGTAAATTTGTAAGTATGGTAAAATGAAGGCTCCTTCCTTCATTTGCGTCTTGACTTGGAGATGCCTTGGAATTTGTCTAAGGCAAGGAAATTAGAAGTAGAAGGGATGGTATGCGCCAAGATTGAAGAGGAGTTGGTAGGGAAATTTTCTAAGTGTGAAAAATGAAAGTTGAAGAGTCCAAATGCGCCTAAAGGAAAGAGGGCGACTCAAATTTTTTCTAAGGCATTGGAATTGAAGGTAGGTACCCTCAAGTGAGCCCAGCTTAAGAAGGGAGATGGAAAATTTTTCTAAGTAGTGACAATTGAAGTTGGACCCCTTGAATGCACCCTATTAAAGAGTTTGACTTAGAAATTCGCCTAAATGCAAGTCTAAGGTGGTATATGCGCCCAAAGCATCAAGGTGAGTGAAAGCTTAGACCCCTATATGCGCCCTAGAAGAAAGAGATCCTTGGAGATTTTTCTAAGTGCTTGAAATTAGAAGTTCAACCCTACAAATGCGCCAAGTCATGAAGGAATTTCCATAGGCGTTGGAAATAAAAGAAATTTGTTCTAGGCAAAAACGCCCAAGGCTGGAGAAGTTGGATAAAATTTGAAGAAAATTTTTCCCAATGTTAAAAAATCAAATGTACCCCTTCGTTTGTAGACCCAAGGATTTGATGCCTTTTGAAGGGAATTTTCTTCTGGGTGTTGGACGTCTTCAACGGGGAATTGATTTTAAAGTCTTCCACACTTCGCCAAGGGCTTCAAGATGAATATTTTCCATGGGCACATGTTTGATGAATTTTCTAAGGGGAAAATTTAAAAAAAATTTAAGGCAAGGAATAAATGATGTTTTTTAAGATAAAATACCTTGGATGGTAAATTTGAAATTGATTGCCTAGGTGAACTTGCTTAAATTCTTCGTGAAGATAGTCTTCTTAAGCCAGAGATGAATAAAATCAAAGTTGTCAACAACTCAGCTGGTGAAATAAATTTCTTGAAGAAGATGCAGTTGAAGTTAACACTTTCAAAAGATGATTTTAAAAATGCATCTCTTAAATACACCCTTGAGAAGCATGAAATTTGTCTAAGGCATTGAAATATGATGCACAGGTGTTATATGCCCAGCCTACAAATGTTGAAAAATCATGAAGAAAGCAAAGTTGGCTAGAGAAAAATGATAAACCCCATCAGATCCAGAGATCACTCGGACCTTGGGAGTCAAAGCATGAAAATCAGGTGAGTGAAGTGAATTTATATTATGAAGTGTTCTAATGCTCTTCTCCTTGCTTGTTTTGCAGGGTGGACGTAGGGGCCAGAGCACGATGACTTGAAGTGATGAAGCAAGTAATCCAAGATGATATTATAACCTTGAAAGGAGATAAAGTTATGTGTTTCAAGCTCCTCCACGAGATCTCAGTTGCACCAAAAACATCAAAGAAGGAAAGTTGCAAGAAATGGCTAAGTGTGGGAATAACCTAATATGCACTCAATTCAGAGAGGTGGATGGCGAGGAAGAAATGCTCGAGTCCAAGATAAGAAGACCCTTCAGGATCAGGGATGGAGAAATAATTATCCTCATGCAGTTCAGAGTTAGAGAATGTCAGTTGAGAAGAGAATCATCATCGAGCACGAGAAAGAAGTTGTCGCCTTGAAGTCAGATCGAGAACGTGTCTACCATATCCATTCAAGGAGTTGAAGCAGTGTTGACCAAACTCAGGTCGTTTGCAGTCGGAGAAGAATAGTGTGAACACATTTCCAGATAGGAATCTTCTAGAAGATGGTGGCCATTAATTGCTCATTTATTACCCCACTCTTCTCGATGGCGGTTTTTAGGGTTAGGGTTTATGTGGCCCAATCTGAGCCCTTCATTGTAATTGAATTTGAGTCGTCCACTGGACTTGGCCAGCTATATAAAGGGGCATCCCCCCTCATTTGTATCATTAGAAATTAGAATAGCAGAGAAGGAATAGAGAGAGATTGATAGAATAGAAGGTAACATAGTTTGATAGTTTAGCTTAGATTGAAAAGGAAGGAAAGTTTTCCCTTTGAATACTTTGTAAGAAGTTGTTGTGAACACTTTCATAATAAAAGAGTTTTCATTGATTGTGACCTCTTCTTTGTTATGAGTAGCTAGCGAAGCTTCTTCATCCTTCCAATTCACTTAGAATCTTGAAGTAGCTTAAAGTAAAGTAGATTTCATTTCATGCAAGTAGTTAGTAATTGTGGAATGTGGTGCTCAATTTGAACAAAACTTCACTTATCCATACCACTAGCGGGCTCACTGACGGTGGGTTCGCCTTCCATGGTCAACTCGAACTTTGTGAACTTAACTTCGATTATGGTTTATATGTTGGCATGCGTCTTTGTGATGGTGTCTTCATTCTGAATTGTGATTTGAATACCTTTGATTACTCCTCTAAAGATTGCACCAGTTTTGTGGAAGGTGTCTGAAGCGAGGCAAAGAAAAGCTTGGTTGAAGTCTACGAGAATTGATCACCATGTCCTACACCTTAGAGTAGAATTATAGCATCTCCTATCCCTACACTCATTTAAATTCAGTTCATTTCTGGTTAGTGTTAGGAAACTTGCACTTACCTTCCAAATCATTTGAACCACGTGAAACCCTTTAATCTGTTGTTTGTTGTTCATTGCTGAACAATTGTATAAGTCCCCTTGAAATACAAGCAAATCACATTAAGCCAACTAAGGGTATTCTATTGCACAGAAGGAACCTTGGAGTTGAACGCATGAACTCTCTCACAATCTTAACATGTTGGATACCTTGATCAAGAGAGAATAGGGTCACCGCTGGAAACTTTATTTTGTGTTGGTGTGGTCACAAAAATCACATCAATAGGCGCCCAAGTCTTTGAAGCTTTAAATGATGGAATTTACAATTGTAGTCTCTAGGATCACCTCATATGATTAAGCTAAGCTATCCAACGAAGCAGTTAGTCGGCCAATCTGATCAGTGAAGCTCCCGGAACAGAGATTTCATCAGAAAATCAAAGGGAAAAGGAAGAACTTGAAAATTAAAAAAATGGCTAACTCTAGACAAAATGGGCACCCTAGAGATGATAGGCTCCCATTATTTTGAAGGCCTAAATGAAGTTTCTAGTTGAAGATGCCTCTAGAACAATCTTTCCAGATTCAGTCGGGCTACGTGATGAATCACTCAGCTCGTTCACCGGATCAACTAAACATCCAGAAATCAGGTTCAAACCAGGGGTCAAAATGGAAGAAAAGTTGAAAAAACCTAGAAAAATGGTTAAGTCTGAATGAAGTTGGCGCCCCTAGCCAAGAAGGGCGCCCAACTTGCAATGCCTTAGTGAAATTTTCAAAATTTTCAAAAGATTCAAAATGGCAAGAGGAAGAGAATGTCCAAGTTCATCGAACCAGCTTATTTTAGGGTTTTGAAGATAAAAACAAAATAAAAGAAACCTATTTCAAACCCTAAGTCTATTTAGCACCTCTCTTTCATGTAATTTTCATTATTTTTGCAGGTGGCATTCAAAGGAAAAGAGTGGAGCAGAAGATTTGAAGTTTCATTTCATGATTCAAGAACTCAAGTTTGTTGATTCTTCATTAAATTTTTCAAACCAGCAGCATAAGGCCTTGGTTTTTCATGCTTTTTCATCCAAAAGATCAAATTTTGAAGAAGGCCAAGATTTTCAAATTTTCAGCCATCTGGGTTTTATCATCTCATTCCTCTGAAGAAATTTTCAAGAAGTTCATCAAGTTGCAGGAGCTATTTTTTATTTGCATGTCAGTGAAATCCTCAATGCATTCAATTTTTGATCATTTGGGTCCTCTCCAAACACTCTTCTGAAGAAAACCCATATCATAGCTTTTTTCAAGCAAATTTCAAATTCTAGGGTTGGTTGTTTTTTCGATCAGCCCTCAGTATTTATCAAATCTGATCAACTGGGTCCATTTCTAATTACATTCTAAACAAAACCCAGGTGCCAACTTTTTCGTGAAAAAATTGAAGAAATTAGGGTTTGCTGCTTTTTAAGTCTAAATTCAAAATTTTCAAAAACAGACGGTTTGGGTTGTGTTGCAATGAAATTCTGAGAAAAACCTATATCTTAGAAAAAATTTCAAAAAATTGTTCATTTAACAAAGAAAACTCAGCATTCTAAAAATAGTAAGTTGCTCAAAACTTGTCTGAACCTAGGCGAGTTTACAGTCATTCTTCAAGGTTTTCATAATGGAGTACACCCCCAATGTTTTCAAGACTGAATCAACTCTCTATCATGATTATATCAAAACAGCTGAGACAGACTTGCATCACATCAAGCCGGTGTTTGATTTGCGTGCTTTGGAGAGCGTAGGCAACACTACAATGAGAAACTTGGGATACTCTTGACTCCTCGCAGCAGCATCTATTCCTATATCAGCTCAGAGTCTCGAGTTCGTAATCGCTTGCATCAAGCATTACAATCCGGCTAGAAGGGAGATCCAGTTAGTTGATGGCAGATTGATCTGCAGTTTGAAACCTGATATGATCGAGAAATGCTTTTCCATTCCCCCTTGGCCTGAAAGTGTCACTATCTCAAAGGGTGAATGTGAAAGAATGTGGGAAATGCATAAAGACAAGTATAGTAAGAAGATTGCACAGAGGTGGATAAAGGAGAAACATAAGACTTTTCCTAAGAATGTCGGGCGAGGGGAGTTCAGAGATGACATTGCCATCATAATCACCTTGCTCAACAGGGTCACTAGACAAGAAGATGCTACCAAGTTTCAGCCTTGGATGTTCTACACTATACCCCATATCATGAAGAAGACTGAGTTCTATGATTGGCCCACCTTGATCAGTGACGACCCTCATCAGCAGATAACAGGGTATTTCCAAATCCATAAGTTCCATATGGTTTCTTACCAAGTCTACCTAGTGGCCTACCAAGGTCAATTCAAAGGGTTGAACACTGAGGGATCACTGAGCGTACAACATATCTACAACTACTATCCTCAGTTGGAATTCACGAAGTCACTGCATCACTACAAGAGGGTGAATGAGGCTTTCCTGGTGTACACAGTGTGGGACCTAGAAAATGAATTGCACATCCGTATCTCTTCAATCACCAGGGCAGCGATGGCAGAGTGGGCTGATTGGTTCATACAATTTCCTACTTTCACCTACCTCAGAGTCTATGGCTTTTTAGGTGCTCCACTCATGTTACCAAGGTACCCATCAGATGAGGTCGTCTTCATGGAGTTCTTAAGGCAGGCACGTGAGGTCCACACAGTCTTGAGGAACAGAAAGAAACCAGCCCTTAGTTTTCCATTGGGGTTGGGAATTTATACATGCAGAACAGCGGCAGATGCTAAGGCCATGGGGGATGAGTTAGATAAACTTGGTCTCAAGCCTTATAGCGAGAGACGATCGTATGATCCTCATGACGTCTATACTGGCCGACTTGAGAAAAACTATGCTCACTTACCTACTCTTGAAGACTTTTGGGCCAATTGCATAGATGAGTTCGAGGTACGGAGGCGCAGTTATAGCAGGCTCACTCTTCACCAGATGAAAGACTGCTTATAAGAAGACATTTAAGGGTTATCAGATGATGACGAGGATGTGCTTCTCCTGATGTATGCTCAGAAGCGAATTGAAGATCAGCCCCTTCCTCAAGTCAATGGGGATAATAAAGAGTCTCTCTCAGTTAAAGATAGGACAAGACAAGTCCTCGAGCATAGCAAGGTTTTCCTAATCCTTAAGAGGAAAAACTCCATTCTAGTAGCAGAGCCGCCAAAGACACTTCCCTCTTCTTCTAGAGCACAGTTGAAAGGGAAGGGAAAAAATCAGTCTCAAGAAGGCGTCAAAGGGAGTAGATCAAATGAAAATGTAAGAAGAAGGTTAGTTTTCTCAGGCATAGTCATACAGGAGCAACCTACAGTTGTAACAGAGGCTCCTCCTGATGAACCCGTACCTCAGAAAGAAGCAGAGGAGCCACCTTTAACACACGATTCTATACCACTGACAGGGTCTTCACCAATTCACATTGACCTAGATATTGAAGAAGATGACAAAATTGCAATTGCACCTCCCAAGGAAGTTAGTAAAAATACTACCATGTCTTCGCTTGAGAGCTCCTTGCGAAGGGAGAGAAGAAGACCTTCGTATTAGGTAGATTTTGATGACCTTGACAACATCTATCAGGAATCTCCTAAGAAGAAAGAAATAACCCCATAACCCACTTTGATAGGAATCCTGATGGTAGATGGTTATGGATACTGCCATAACCCCAGAGGACAAGAACAGAGATGAAGTTGATATGGACGACTTCGTGATGGTCAAGGCTAATCTTGGTAGAAATACTAGACATGTGGAAATCAGGCTATTCAGAGTTGTGTCTGAAAGCATCCAAGAAAGAGTGCTCAAGGATGGAGAAGACAAAGTAGCCCTCAAGGCTGAAATACAAAAGCTCAAGCTTTATATTTCAAACCTCATCCATGGCTCATCACAGGCGACTCAGTTGCTGCCCTAGGTTTTAGAGACACCAGCTGATCATCATCAGTTGAGACAACTAGTTATTTGTCGGAAGGAAACTCAAGAGTGGATCGAGAGTTTCATTGTAAGAAGAAAGGAGATCTTGGCATGGTTGTTTCAATTGAGAGAAAAAGCTCATGAGCTATGTCAAGGTATCCAAGGGTTTGAACAATCAGTGGTTGAGGTGAAACCAAGGCATGAAATCATCATTGCTGATTTAGATACAGCCTATGGTTCAGTGGTCTCAAAAGAACACAAGAGGCAGATCCTTGCTTGGAGAGAGGGTCATGTCTTCAAGGTTAAAACTTACGAGAGGATACCCAAGGAGTTTATTGCCCACAAATAACGAGTGATCGAAGCAATTGTTTTCATCAATGAGTTTGTCACAGAGATTCCTTGTTGGTACAGTCTTGAAGATGGTTCCTACGTTGGGCTTGATGAAGTGCAAATTCAATTTTAGAGTGTTGTTCACAACTATGATAGCAGTAATATAGTTGGTGGCAGAATGAGTCACCTTGCCATGATGTCAGCAAGATTTGAAAAAGCGGCCAATGAGGTCGAAGATTTCCTGAGATCAATTGCAAATGGAGAAGATATCTTTGAAAAACGCAACTTTGCTATTGATGGAATAGATGCACTGAACAGGGACACAATTTCCTGCTTTTTAGCGGATGTCATTGAGATGTAAAGAAAGCTTTCTTCTAGAAGCTTTCTTTCCACTTTCTTTCTATTCTTGGAGCAATTCTTATCCATTCTTCGACGAAGAGAAAGAAGATAAATTGTAATAGTTGGCAGTCCCTGCTTTTTCTTCTTTCTTAGGTGTTAGATGTTATCTTATTTCTAGAATAGAAATAAAGTTTGCTTGATGAACAAGCCCTAGATTGTAAAAGCAAGGAGATTTTAGGGTTCCCTATTCCTTTGCTTGCCTATAAATAAGATCCTTTGCTCATTAGTTTTCTTTAACCATGCTAGTGATAACAAAACACTGAGCCTAAGTGCCTTCTATTGTTATTCAGTGTTGTTCAATTGTGTTTATGATAGCGAATTGTTGAGTCTCTTTTAGCCAACAAGTAGTTGTTGTAATCGCTATCCCTTTTGTGTAAGAACAAGTTTGCAAGCCTCTTTAGCTACAAGTTCTTGTTCCGCGCATGTGTTTAGTGAATTTTTTGTTCCAAAAGTTTGAGAAATAAAATCATGAGCCTCCTTTGCCTTGGTATAACGTCTCAGATTCCCATTATTTGTGTTATGCTTTTGTGATCTTAATTTCAGCTTACATTGAAGTGTGTAGATGTATGTTGAGAAAGAGTTCTTTTAAGGATTTTTCAGACAATCAAACTTGTTCATTTCTAATTTCTCTTGCTCTGCGTATTACTTGAGAACTTAGAAACGTCTTTAGCTTAAGTTAGTCGTAGTTGAAGTTCTTAATTAGAAAATCTCAGCTGCGGCGTTTGTGTTTTATAAACCTTGTGCTCTAGCTGATCAAAAAGATAGGCAACTTAGTTTTTAGTTTACTTTCTTTCAACACCATCAGCAACAGGGAGCTTCCCCTCCCAATTTGAAGAGCAATTTTACTGTGCATAGCTGTCCGTTTCAAATATGCATTCCATATGTGCGAATTTAAACGCTAACACAAATAAATGTTCCTACAAAGGAAACATTAGTGGAAAATATAAGTCCCATGCTAGCATTAAGGGAGCTACCCAAAAGCGAGGTTGCAACTAGAGGTGCTAAGGAAGCTCCCAAAAAAGTTTTTGATTATGAAATTTTTCCTCAGAATTTTCATTTTCACAATGAAAATTACACACAACCATTTCATGCCTCATCACTACCTTCTCAAAATCCCAGGCAGTCAAATGATGGTCACTTACAAGTAGTAAGAAATAATATTAGTTTGTTGTTGCAATCAACAAGGGGTATACAAAGGAGTGTTAATATGCAAAATAATACTAGTGATGTTGTTAACACTAGAAATATTGGTAATATTGGCAATTTTGGTGATGTAAATAATAACAATGCTTGAAATTTATCAGGAGGGAAAAATTTGCAATGAAATACACAGAGCCAAGATCCTTAATTGAGGAGGTCCACAAGGGAACGTTGACGTTTGGCAAAGTTAGAAGACTACCAACTATTAATTTTTGATCAAGTAGAACAAGCTACCTTCAGAGATGCCTACAAAGATATCAATTGTGAGAAGTAGATGGATGCCATGAAGAAGGAAATAGATTTAGTAATGCTTAATCACACTTTGGATTTGGTGAAGCTTCCACCCAATCAAAGAGCCTTGCAGAATCAATGGGTGTATCGATTGAAAGAGAAAGAGGGAGGCAAGAAACAATACTATGCTAAATTGGTAGTGAAGGGTTATGATCAACAAAAGGGGATTGACTTCAATGAGATCTTCTCACCAGTTGTGAAGATAACTACCATTCGAGCAGTTTTGGGTCTCGTAGTAGTATATGATCTTGAACTTGAACAACCTGATGTCAAGACTACATTTCTTCGTGGTGATATAGAAGAGGAATTATATATGAAGAAGCCTAAAGGTTTTGAGAAACAAGAGCAAGAGGATTTTATTGCAGATTCAGGAGAAGTCTATATGGACTAAACCAAGTCCCCCGACAATGGTATCTCAAGTTTGACTCCTTAATGATTGAGCAACATTTCACCCACTATAAATCTGATCCGTGTGTCTACTTCAAGGTATTTGACAATGGTAATTTTGTCTTATTGTTGCTCTATGTTGATGATATATGCTAGTAACCAAGACTAGCATGAGTGTTGTTCGTTATTTGAAACAAAAATTGGCTCACAAGTTTTCAATGAAAGATTACAGGCAGCGAAGAGGATTCTTGTTATGAGAATAGTTTGGGATGAAAAAAAAAAAGAACTCGAGTTATCACAAGAGAAATACATTAAAAAGGTTTTGGACAAGTTTAATATGTAAAGTGCTAAGGCTGTAAGCACTCCTCTTGCTGAGTTGTGAAGCGTTTTGGGGAAAGAAAAGTGTGAAGGGCAATGATATAAGGGAAAAATAACATGCCATTTCAAACGTTGGGATATTTAGATGCCATTATTCTAGGGTATTCCTTTTCCTATAGTTATTTCTGATTGTTATTGTTGTTTTCATGGTGAAAAAAATTAGCTAATGGCTTCTAAATGCCCTTTTATATTTACTGCAACTTTTTTGGTATGAATATTGACAATCTCGGTGTGACTAATTTCCAACATAAATCACCCCTAACATGTAAGATTGCATATCAATGAACCCTTAGATTGTTGACCTAGGAAATGTTTCTTTTGTTTATTTATTGGGAGGGGGTGGTTGTTGTTGGGTGTAGATTGGGAAGACTTCAAGCTAGTCACCTACCCCTTGTTCCTCCCTCACTTCTAACATGCAATCAAGCCTTGGTTGGGGCTAGTCTTCCTTGTTGTTTAATAAAAGGTGACATAGTATAACATACTTTAAGGTTAACAAGAAATAATTGATATATATAGTACACATGTAGCAAGTGATTATCTTTGGACAACATAAGTTGTATATTACTATTTCCCTTTTTATGGACTTTGTTTTGGGATTTAAAAATTCTTATCAATTGCTTCCATGAATATTTTTTGATCTCCATTCCAAGTGGTCTCTAAGAATGAATCCACTGATAAGTGCAATGAATAGAATTAACATAGTAGAAGCAAGTTCCACAATGAATACAATCATTGATCAACCCCTTTTGCCTTGCTTTCTTATTGAAAATTTTGGATAAATGTGAACATTTTGATGCTCGTATATGACCTCACTAATGTTAAACTTTCAATAGAAAATTTAAAGTATCATGAAACTCTAAGTTGATTTATTAGATCGTGTTGCTATATTTTAGGTAATTTGAATTCTAGACACTAATTCCTTAACAATTCCTAGATCGCCATCATTGATGCATTCAAGATATCTTCATAAACTACACATAGCAAATAATTGTACTATTTGGAGTTAGATTCAATAATAACATCTAAACCTCAAATTTAATCTTGCAATGAGAGAAAGCATGTTAATATCCTCAAAAAATGTTCAAGTAGGTCAAAAGGCCTATAGGAGTACGCCTAGCTTGGTGACAAAGGATTATCCAAGACTATTATAAATCCTCACTACCAAGTTGTATACTATAATGATCTCAAAAAACTGAAAATAGGGTACAAACTCACATCTTCCATGATTAAGACTAGATAATTACTCATACCCACCTTCATTGGGTGTGTTGGATACTTCTGCTAGTTTGAGTGCTAGTCCAAAGAAGACCTTAGAATGAATAGACTATTGTACCCTTCACACATTACTAATGCCTAAAACACATAGTTGAATCATAATGGATGTTGGGCCTAGAAACTACTTATTTATAATTAAGAATCTCTTTTCTAGTTATAATGCTTAGTTTAGAATAGGGGCTAACATCAAGGAATCACAAGACTGGAGTAAGGAGTCTATGAGGGCATACACAAAGGGTGTATTATCCCTAAGATATAGACTGCTCCTCTCTTTCTGAAGTGATCAACAATTGTGAAATCTTATAACTCGCATAAGATAAGCTTATTGATGCTCTAGTATGATGGTAGTTAGGGAGTACTCTTTTCCAATAGACTATTTAGTAATGCCCTATAGATAGAATGAGGGTTATCAACAACGGTATGTGTGCCATAGTACCAATAGCATATAGGTGATAGACACCTTGTGTTACTCTAGAGGCTTGGATGGTTTGTGCCAGTGGCATGCAAGCCTTAGTGTCAACATCATATGGGCGATGGATTCCCAATGCAATGGTAGAGGTGTTGGATGGTTTCAACTAGTGGGATACAAGCCTTAAGGGGAAAATAAAATGTAAACAATGGGCCATATTTTATGCTTATTTATTCAATGGACTGTAGGGAAAAGAGAGTTTTAATAAAGAATATACAAGTAATAGATTGGTCATGACCTCATATTGAAGCCCTTGGTATACTCGATTCTGGGAAGTAATAACTCAAATTTGATATGGTAGGAAACTCCTTGGGGTAATGGCTAATAGGTATTTACACTATGTATATTAGGATAGAATTATTGATATTAGGATAGAATTATTGACATCTCTCTCTCCATGTACCACAAAATCCACTTGGATGGGGTGGATAGGGAATTATATTTGATAGGAACACTATCTACTCAGAGGGGGGGTGAATCAATAGATCAAATCTATTTAAAACTCTTTAACTTCAACACATACACTAGAACATGAAACTTGAATCTTCACTACTACTAATCAGGCATCAATAAAGAACACACATCCACATAGTAGAAGACCAGATATACGTGGAAACCCAAGGTGGGAAAACAACAATGAGAATAGCTGCTTGGATCTACTATCCAAATCCAACCTCACAAAGAAAGAATATACAAGTGAATTTCACAATATGAAGTAGGCACCAACCTACTAGAGACACCAATACCCTATTGAATCTATAGGCACCAACCTACTAGAGACACAAATCCCCAAAATAGAAATCAATAGAGATTGAGTTTGCAAAAAACTCTAGTTAATCTAGATTAAGTATGTTAATACAATTTTGTGAAGGTTTAACATGCATGACTATAAGCGAGTTAATATTCCATTTATGGTTGGTACTTAGATATGTATCCTAATTATCATGATGATTTTGAATATATGTCGAAGGTTCTTGACGCTAGCATTGTTGGTAGTTTAATGTATGCAATAGTTTGTACTAGACTAAATATAGTTAAAGAAGTAGGAGTTCTAAGTAGGTTTATGTCTAACCTTGGTAAAGAGCATTGAATTTTTGTTAAAAAGGTGTTTAGATATTTACGTTGTACTTTTGGTTACTATTTGGTTTATCATGGTATTGATGATATGGTCAAGTCATCGGACATACAAGGGTTTGTTGATACTAATTGGGCACGTGACTTGGATAGTCAAAGGTACACCAATGGATATTTATTTACTTTATTTGGAGGCGCAGTGAGTTGGATGAGTAAGAGGAATCCTATAGTTGCTTTGTCCACCACTAAAGTAGAGTATATGACTACTACACATACCTCTAAAGAGGCAGTATGGTTATAGATACTTGGTAATAGCATTGATTTTGATTGTAGGATAGTGAGGATTGGATGTGATAGTCAAAGTGTTGTTTGTTTGGCTTAGAAGCCTATAAATCATGCTCATACTAAACATGTTCCTATTCAGTATCACTTTGTGTGAGAAATTTTTGAGAATGGTAAAGTCTTCATTGATAAAGTTGATACTTTGGATAATGCTATAGATTCTCCTATGAATTCATTGACCACAAACAAGTTCTTTGGATGCAGGAAGGCCATGGGCCCTGTAATGTCCCCTTCTCGAGCATGATTCCTTCTGATTTACCGTTAGCCTATTCTGGAGACCCGTAGGCTTTCCGGTGGTGAAATTAGGGTTTCATGGCTGGTGGTTTCTTGTGCTCACGGATTGGCGTTTGAATTGCGGATTCCTTCTGGGTTTTTCGTGACCTTTTCGGTGATGTGTTCGTTTTGGCATTCTAAGCACTTTCACGAATTTACTATTTTTAGTAAATTCTATTTCTGGCAGTGGTCCTGTTGGTTTCGGCTCGATTGACCTTCTACTTCAGTATGCTCAGTTGGATTGCTCAACTTTGGTTTTGGGGCTCATTTGGAGAGATAAGTTGGATTATTTTTAATTAAGTCACATTATAATGTTATATTTTGCTGTTGACCCCACCTTGGCCTAGTGATTGAACTTATGTTGTTTTAAAAAGAGGGTCCTTGAGGGGTGGCGCTTCATGAAGACTTTTCATTATATTCTTAAGTCAAAAACCAATGTATGAAAAGGTACGCCCATCCTTGGTGAAGATTATTTTAATTAAAAAGTCAAATTGCTTCAAGACAAAGGGGACGCCATCCTTGGAGGGAAAAGGAGTTACTTTAAAATTTGAAAATAGGGTTTCTAGAAGCTTCCAGTGTGCCTTTGCAAAGTTATAAAAGGAGGTCTTGGTCTTCAGTTTCATCATCCAACTTCTTGAGTAAAGTTATGCTGCCGAAATGGTGAGAGGATTGCTTCGAGGAATGAATGCCTCCTAGCTTGGCTCGACTTCGTGCTTGTGAGACAGCACCTAGTGGAGATATTTCTTGTGTTTGAGTGCATTTTGTAGTGAGGTATGCTTTGTTGAGAGTTATTTGCATTGGTAGTTCAGTTATTTGCATTTTCATGTCATTTTCAGAGGTTGCTGAGTTCATAGCTGATTGTCATTTTCACTTATAATTCAAAAATACAAAAAGATTTCATTCTGGGTACTTTACATTCTGACTTGTCTTGGTAGGGCACCATTTTCTGTCAAGTTTCATAATTTTTAAGCAAGTGTGGATTTTTATTGAGAGAAATCGCCCTTCTCAAGGGGGCCGTACATTTTGTACTTGCATTGGAGTTGAGATAAAATTAAGTTCTGCAGATTGGGTCAGTTTTCTAGTTCTCACTTGGGCGCCTTGATCATAGAAGGCTGTTGCTTTTCATTTGGGGTCAATCGGTTGAGAGTTGTGAGAGTTGTGATCATTTCCATTTAATTTTGTGCTGCTGTTTACCAATTTCTGACTTTGTGACAGTCATATCAGTCCACATTTTGAGTGATTCATGTGTTGGAAAGTTATAGGAATATTTGGGAAAACATTGAGAAAGACTTACTTATCATTGCTAAGGTTAAAGAGCTCTATTTATTTGATATTGTAAGCAATTTTCACATATTGTAAGCTGTACAGTAGTACTGTCAGCATCTTTAGCATTCTTTCACTTTTCAATGTTTGTATCTTCCCACTGAATAAGTGGAAGAGGCTGGCTTGCCGCCTATTTCCTTAATTTGCTTGTAAATTCAAAGACTCCGCCATATGGTCGCCTCTTGTCTGTCATGGACTGAGTAGCACATGCTTGGTGTTGAGCTTCTTTCCAGTATTGCAATAGATAGGGACCCTCTGACCGAATGCTCGTCGTTCGCCGGCGCATCTCGTGGTTAGAGTTTCTTTCCAGCATTTACTTTTGAGACCCTCTGACCAATGCTCACACCTTGCCCTTTTCGGGATCCTGGTGTACATTCAGGTTAGAGTTACTTTCAGCAACGTTTTGGTTTTCTGACTAACCTTAACGGGTGCTTGACTCATTGTAAATTGTTGTTAAAAAATTGAAAAAATTGGGCTGGTATATTTCAGGCCCTGATCACTGTACCTGATTTATTATTTATATTTCTTGGGTGTAATTGCAATGTATAATGTCAAGTGGAAGAACGTTAGGTTAGGTGACATTAACCTTGCAAACTTATGTCATTTTTATCTCTCCATATTTCTTGGAAAGTGTATTAGGGGCATGAAATAAATTCATTTAATATTGGCATATTGTAATATATTTTTTTGAGAGGAAATTTAATGATGGTGGAGGTTACATGCCACTAGAGAACAAATTCTCCCTCCTAGGTGTTCACATTGAGAATGTGAGGGACCTTGAGTGGGGCACCCAAGTTTGGATGGAAATAGGTGTCCATTGATTCTCCATCTAGAATTTGAAGTCATTAGAGCATCTTGAATGGAAAAAGATGAAGAGGTTATGGGTTAGGTGGGCATGTTGAAGCCTTGTGCACATTAATTAACTTCTTATCATGACTCTTGTGTTGTCATTGCTTCAAAAGATCGACCTGTTAATACCCGATACAACCACCAGATTTATAAAAGATCCATGAGAGATGGTTAAGCCATGTCATGAACCCAAGCACTACGATGCACCAAGGAGACTGAGGGACAAACCATCTTGAAACAATCCCCCCAATGCAAGCAAGGGGTTCAAACCTGTGACCTCGGCTCTGATACCAATTGTTACATTGGTGGTTGTCGTTGTACCAAAAGATCGACCTGTTAATGCTAGATACAACCGCCAAATTTATACAAGATCCACGGGAGGAGGTTAAGCCATGTCACAAACCTAAGCACCGCATTGTGCCAAGGAGACCAAGGCAAACACCATCTTGCAACATCTTGGTCTTCCAAGAAAGGAGCATGGGTTTTTTCAAGTGGTTTTGGAACCTCTTGTTTTGGTTTAACCTTGCAGTTTTTCCTCCCACAAGTTATATATATTGGAGCCATGATATGGTAGTTTCATCATATTTTATTTAGAGAAGTATGGAAGCATCCGAGTTGTAGAAGATCAGCAAGGAAGTGTATTTTGGTGTATCTCTCTTGTGAAGATAAATAATATACTTTTCCTTTTTTCTTGTGTGGATTTTTTCCCGAAAGGGTTTCTCCTCGTAAATTTGGTGTCATATTTGTTTACTAATTTTTCTATTATGGTGAATGTGCAATCACATATATATAATCTAATTTGGTAATCTTACTTTTAGATTTGAATTCATATACATAAGTTAATATTGTAGCTTAGTTTCACCTTATTTTAAACATCTTGAGATCCTTTCATTAGATAATATTATTGATTCTTAGGTGCTAGACTTAGGGTCTTCATTTAATGTTGCACCACATAAGAAATATTTTCTAGATTATGTTAAAGGTGATTTTGGACAATTTTATTTGGGTGATGATGAACCATGTAAAATTGTTGGAAAGGGTAAGACACAAATAAAATTATTAAATCCAAACCAATGGATGCTAAAAGAGGTGAGGCATTTTATTGCTTTGAGAAGAAATCTAATTTGAACAAGACAACTAGGAAGTGAAGGTTATAAAATTACATTTATAGAGAATCCATGGAAGGTCACTAAGGGAGCATTGATAATAGCAAAAGGAGAAAAGATAGGTACAATGCATTTATATACTGGTAATTTTGATTTCTCTATTTCCTAAACTTCTATAGGAAAAAACACAATATTGTGGAACCACAGGCTTGAGCACATGAGTGAGAAGAGGATGACGATTCTCCACTCAAATAAATTGTTGCAATATTTGAATCAAGTTGATTTGGATTTCTGTGAAAACTATTTTTATGAAAATAAAAGAGAGTTAGTTTAGAGTTGGGAAGGAAATTAAAAGTGAAAGAGTTAGAGATTATGTATTGAGATGTATGGGGGTCGGCTCAACTATCATCTCTTGGTACCTCTTACTATTATGTTTTTTATTGATGATGCAACTAGAAAAATGGGTTTATTTTATTCAAAGAAAAGCTGATGTGTTTGATAGTTTTGAGAAATGGAAAGCCTTGGTTGAGAATGAGATGGGAAATAAGTTGAAGTGTCTCAAATTAAAAAATGGAGGCAAATATTGTAGGATGAAGTTTGATAATTAGTGTCCATACCATGAGATTCATAAGCAAAAGATAGTTCTAAAAACACCATAAGAAAATGGTGTGTTAGAAAGCATGATTGGGACAATCATGGAGCATACAAGGAGTATGAGATTCCATGTAGAATTACCATTACAATTATGGGAAAATATTGTAAATATTGTTATTTAATTAATAAATAAAGGTCCTTCAAATTCCCTAGATGGTGGTATTCCAGAGGAGGCATGGACATGTAAAAAGGTTAATTACCGTAGACATGGAAAAAGTATCCCTTTTTCCTTAGTTTGGGAATAATTAATATTAAAATGCCTATTGTTGCCTTAATTTAGTGTTGTAATGTATTTCGCACATTCACATTAGGTCTAGGGCCCCTTTTTTATTAATGGACTTGATTTGTGCGTTATTTTGGGTGTTGTGAAGTGTATCTTTACACTTTCACACTAATCTAGGGCTTTATTAATTAATTGAGGATAATTTTCCTTAATTGGCCCCTTTAATTCAAATCCAAACCTAATTAATTACAAATTCTCAGGGATAAAACCCAGCATTCATTAATGATAATACACAACACTTAATTTTACAAGGTATGTGTCCTAGGTTAGTAACCTACGACCCATTCACCACCTGGCCAATGGGTCCTCACTAGGTCCTAGGACCCGATTTTCACATGACATTTCATATTTCACAAAGTGTCCTAGTTAAGTGTGCTAGGATCCATTCGCCACATGGTGAATAGGTCCTCACTTAGACCTAGGACCCCCCCTTGGGATATGTTTTTTGTGGTATTTTTATGATTTCAAATCCTAAATCTGATGTTGGCTTGTGTTATTTGACTCTCGAGATTTAATCTTAAGTTATGTATAAATACAAGGCTATTTCATCTAGTTTCATCTAAGAATTTTTATGCAAGCATCCTAATAGAAATTTTATGAGATCAAGAGCATTCAAGAGCAATTTATAAGGCATTCAAAGACATTTGAAGAAGTTTATAGCAGCAATCAAGAGTCCTATCATCATGTCAAAGATTTAGTGCATCATGCATGTTGTTGAGCTAATGTCTTGATGTAGCATTCAAGATCAATTCAACTGTTCAAGACATTGTTTCTAATCAACTGTTTTGATCAAGATCTACATTCATTGAGACCACTTCATGCAATATTGCTGATTTGTATTCGAAGCTTTCAACTAAGGTTTGGTTTTAGGTTGAAAATCATTTGAAGAGCAAAATTGCAAAAGTTTTCAAAGTTACTAAGAAAGTTGTCAAATCACAAAAATTAAGCTACAGGATTTATTTCCAAGTTTTCGACAGTCTCTGACTAGGATCTGGGAGTGTAGGCATTGAGGAACAGAAACCAGAAACAATTTTTCCAGAACCCTAGCCAAGACCCATTTTCCATAGCGCGAATCAGTCCTTAGTGAGGCCTGAAAAAGAACTTTTTGCAACAGGTACACAACATTTGACCTTCTTAAAACTTTCCTTTTTAGTGGTATTTGGGTTAGGATTGATTTTTCTAAGTCATTTGCATAATATAACCATCATAATTGAATGAAATCATATTGAAATTAAGTTCATCATTTTGTTAATTCATTTTGCTAAACCTTATTTTCCATCATTTCATTATGGTGAATCCAACTTTCTTGAACATTGTAGTTTTTTTTTATTTTGGAGTCCTTTCATCCTAGATTTAGATATTGCATTCGTTTGCATCCATTAGGGTGTCTAGTTTGCATTCAATTTTGCATCCCATTATAGGACTTAGGATTGCATATTTTGCACCTTTTAAATCTGAAAAAAAAAAATACAAAAAAATCATTCATCTTGCATCTCATTTACATCATATAAACTTGCATTTGAAAATTGAAACAAAATTGCATATCAAACTAGGTCTTCTAGGTTTTTTTTTGCCACATTTTGCACTTCCATTTCACATTGCATTTACAAAAAATTGAAACTAAATATTGCTATTACAAACCTAAATCTGAAAACAACTCGAAAACACTTTAAAATCTATAAAAATCAGTTTCAAAAACCTGATCTAGGACCCATTCACCATAGGGTGAATGAGTCCCTAATCAGGTCACAATCTGAATTTCTAGGCATAAAAATCTTCATTTCTGCACTTCTATTTGTTGCTTTCAGATTTATGTTACTATTTGTTGAAGTTTATGTTTCATCAATTTTATCATATTTAGCTTAATTTGGTACTGTTGTGATGTTTTTCACACATCGCCCCATTGAAAATGGGGACCCCCCTAATTTTGGCTTTGCTTTTCGCTTGTTTTGTCGTTGTCTCTCTTTTCTACTGTCTGTCCTTCCGGGATTGTGCCCGTCATTGAGTTTAAGCTTGAAATTTTGGCCAAGTCTAAAAAATTAGGGTTTTGAATTTTCCAGCCAACCCAAAGTCAAATGAGATGAATAAATTGCAAATTGAGCTTAACACTCTTGTTAGTACGCTTCCAGCAGGTCTCCACAGAAATTTCATCGAATTCTGGCAACTTACTATTTTTAGTAAGTGTGCAATTACAGGCAATCCTTCAACATTTTTGAGATTCCGACAATCACACTGCATTCAGAGCGGATCAGGCTGGTCGCGTGCAAAGTTTGAGAAGAAACAGACGACTTGCTATTTTTAGCAGTACAGCTTCCAGAGCAGATTTCAAGGTCTTAATGTTATATTTTCTGATGCATGCCCGAAGATTCCTTCTGGGTTTTTCGAGACCTTCGCGACGATATGACATGCAAAGCAGGATGACAACTTTCAGCATTCGGCCTTTGGAGGCCAAAATTAGGGTTTGCATGCAGACATTTTCAGCGCATGTCGGCATCTTCTTTCTGGGTTTTCCAAGAGCTTCGCGACGATGTAACATGCAAATGCAGCTGACCACTTTTCGGAAACTTACTATTTTTAGCCAGTGCGTGCATGTTGAATATTTTTCTGGGTTTTTCTGGGTTTTTCAAGATTTTTTGGGCAGTGTGACATGCAAGATCATCCGACAGCCGGTTGATCACTTTTCGGGCCGCTTTCTATTTTTTAGCAGGTATCACTTGGGCAGCAGCTCGACGCTTCAGAAATGCAAGCTGATCATCATGCAACTGAAACGACGTCAAACGGAGCTCATCTGAGCGACATGCACAAAATTAGGGTTTCGAGCTTCAGCGCTGAAAATGAGGAGGCAGAGGTCAAAATGTTCAAAACTGAAGTACCCACCATGATCAGCATCCTTTCGAGAGTATGTTGGCAAAATTTGAAGGCAATCAGAGTACCTGCTATTTTTAGTAAGGTGTTTTGGACGAGGGCTATAAATAGAAAGTTGATCTCGGCATCGGCATACACAGGCAAGTTCACCACCGAGGGGCACACTGTTCAAATTTCAAAGCAAACGGAGCTAAAGAGATCTCAGAAACAGGCACTTACTATAAATAGTAAGTCACTTCGGCAGCGGCTATAATTGGCAGGTCAGCACCGGAACTCAGCGAGTACAGGTCAGGCACGTGATGAGGAGCCTTTGGCACAAATTTCAAAGCAAATAGAGTTACAAAGGATGAAGAATCAGATAGTTGCTATTTTTAGCAGGTCAATTAGGGTTTCCTAAAATCAGGGGCGGAACCCGACATTCACGCAGAGGTAAGAACGACGTCCGGTGACGATCACCATGCTTCAGGCATTCAACACACCAAATTTGGAGACTTTCTGAGCAATTGCTATTATTAGTAAATTGCTAAAAATAGCAGGTACAGGCAAATATCAGGCATATCTGGCATAAACATATCCCAGGGTTCAGAACAAGGCAGAATCCAACGTTTTTGGCACTTGGAATTGGCTTGGAGTGCAAAAATTGGCAAACCTTCTAAAAATAGCAAATTAGGGTTAGCATGATCGAAACACCCTAAATTCGGCAAAGGGCACGAAATCCACCAAGTTTGATAATTTTTCGGGTCCAGCATCAAAACTTGCTTTAAAAGGCCCAAAACAGATCAAAATTCTTGAAGTGTTTGAAAAATGAAAGAGGACCCCTCCAAATGCGCCCTTGAGCTTCAAGATGGTTGAAAAATATTCTAAGTACGGAAATTGGAACCTCCTATGGTAAAATGCGCCCAAGTGCAAAGAGGTGGCTTGAAAACTCCTAAGGCAAGTTAAAATGAAAGCTCATGCCTCCAAATGCGCCCTTGAGGAAGGAGGTGACAGGAAAATTTTCTAAATGCTTAAAACTTGAAGCACAATGGGTGAAATGCGCCCAAGTTGAGAGGGGAGGCTTAAGAAATGACTAAGTGTTGAAAACTAGAAGCTAGCCTAGGCTATATGCGCCCCTAATTGGAAGCTCATCCTCTTGTATGCGCCTAAAGAAGAAAGACGTTGGTAAAAGTTTAAGAGCTAAAACTGAAAGTTGATGGTCTAATATGCGCCTAGGATGCAAAATGGAAGTTGACAATGTCAAGTGCGCCTAAGTAAATTGAAACCTCCATATGCAATATGCGCCCCTCTTGACAAATGAAAGCTTAGCATACTAAATGCGCCTCAAGCTAAAACTAAAAGTTGACCATGCCAAATGCGCCCATGTGCCAAAAGTGAAAACTTGATAGGCAATATGCGCCCTTGGGTGAAACTGGAAGGTGGAGGTCCCAAATGCGCCTGGAAGTTCCACCTGTGAAATGCGCCTCAAGCTAGAAGCTTGAAATTGACTAAGTTAAGAAATTAAAAGCCTCCCTATTCATATGCGCCTTTGAGGTTCAAATACACTAAGGCGAGCAAGCTGAAAATTCCAGAGGCTATATGCGCCCCAAACTAAATGCTCCCCATCTAATTTGCGCCCAAGGTAAAGGAGGATAACAAAATCGAATCTAACCCTTGCAATATGCGCTTTGAGGAATGGGGTGTGATTTGCGCCTGGAAGGTATGGCTGGAATATTTCTAAGGCGTTGGGGATTCAAAATTCTTCTCTCTCCTTTGAATGCGCCCATACAAAGTCAAAAGGGCAGAGGTGGTGTTTAAAGTTTGTCCTCCTTCAAGGAAGATGTGCGCCCAAATTAAAACAAGTGTGCTAGGTGTCAAAGGGTGGTGAGTGGTATATGTGTTAGGAAATATTGCCAAAGGGTGGAATTAAATTGCTAAGGCGTGGTAATATTATTCTCCAAATGCTGTGCGCCTAAGGTGGTGTGAATGAAATATGCTAGGCGTAAAAAAATGCCAAGGTGGTGAGTGAAAGTGATGTGCTAGGCGCTAGAATTTCGATTTAATATATCCTCTTCAAGTGAGAAGTGCGCCTGGATTTGAAAATTGATATTGCTAAGAGGGTAAATAAAGTGTGAATGCCAAGGTGTTAGAAAATATTGCGCCTAGGGTGGCGAAGTTAAAGCAACTTGCCGGACGATGAAAGTGTTGGGTGTTGAAAATTTCTTTTTCCAAAGAAAAGATGAATTGACAAAAGCTTCCACCAAGATAAAAAAAAATATTTCTAAGGCAAAATTTTCAAAATGCAAAGTGATTCAAAAATTTTCTAAGGCACAGAATATTTTTCCTTGGGAAAAACGCCTAAGTCTGATGAAGTGATAAAATCTTCTTTCTAAGGCACGAGCAAATTTGTTGGAGATGAAGTCAGAAAATGCCAGCTGCACAGGGTCAATAAAAATTTTCCAAGTCAGAGCAAAATTCTCAGAGGGGATCGAAGAACGAGAATAAATTTGATGAAAGATTATTTTCTAGGGTTCAAAATTCAAGAAAATCAAATGAACCCGTTCGTTGGGTACCCATGGGTTTGGCGCGTGCTGAAGGAAATTTTCTTCTGGGTATTGATGATTGTCGATCAGGAATGGATTTTGAAATCTTCTACACTTTGTCGAGGCCTTCAAGGTGAATATTTTTGATGGGCGCCAGGTTGATGAATTTCCTAAGGGAAATTTGAAAAAATTTCTAAGGCATGAAATGAAATTTGGAAGACATAAAATTGCCTTGGCCGATGAATTTGAAAACGATCGCCTAGATAATTTTTGATCAAATTCCCGATGAAAGGATTTCTTCTCGAATCTGAGTTGGATGAAATATCAGAGCAAAGTATGCCCAGGCAGAATGCAGGATGGGTTGAAAATTTTGCTAAGGCACGAAGAATTTGAACGTGAAGTTGGCAAAGGAAAAACGACGAGCCCTTGAAGATCAAAGCGAGAAAAATCGGGTAAGTAAGGTGAATTTGTGTTATGAAGTGTTCTAATACTCTTCTCCTTGCTTGTTTTGCAGGAGGAATGTCGAGGCCAGAGCACGATGTTTGGAGGTGATGAAGCACGATGATATTACGACCTTCGGAGGAAGATAAAGTTTTGAAGGAAAGTTGCAAGAAATGGCTAAGTGTTGGAGTTTCTCCTCAAGAATCCAATGTGCACCCATGGCAAGCGGAAATGATCTAGTCCAAGACTGAGAAGTCCTTCAAATTCAAGAATGGAAGTTCGAGCAAGGGTCAAGGAGAAAATCAAGAGCGGTCGGACTCCAGATTCTACCAAATTCTATTATTCGAGGTGGCAATCTTAAAGTCTCTTTTACCCTCCTCCAAGCGATCATCAGAATTGGCCGAGTACGAAGATCAAGAACAGTGTGAACGCGTCCGTAGACGGGAATCTTCTAGAAGGGTGGTGGCCATTAATGACGCATTTATTACCCCACTCTCCTTTGTGGCGGTTTTTAGGGCAAATCATGTTTAGGGCTGAGGTGGCACGATCTGGGCCATCCAGCCGATTGTAATCTGAGCCGTCCGTTGGACTTGGCCAGCTATATAAAGGGGGAGTCCCCCTCATTTGTACCTTCAGTAGAGCTTAGCATGAGACAGTAGAATTAGAGTAGAAGTTAGAATAGAGAAATAACTTAGAAGTAGATTGATAGTGTAGTTGGAGGAGAAGGAAAGTTTTCCTTTGAAAACTTTTGTAAGAAATTGTCGTGTAAAACTTTCATAATAAAAGATCTTTCATTGATGGTGAAATTCATCTTTGTTGTGGATAGCTAGCGAGGTTTCTTCATCCCTTCTACTTCAAGTAGCATAAAGTAGAATAAGTTTCATTTCATGCATGTAGTAGATGTTAGCTGTGAAATGTGGTGTTTGATCTAAGCAACTTCGTCTATCCATACCACTAGTGTATTTGCTGACGGTGAATGCACCTTGTGTGGTCAACTGGAAGCGTTTGGGCCTAACTTCAATCACAGTTTGAATGATGGTATGCGTCGTTGTGATGGTATCTTCATGTCAAGTGGTGGTTTGAACATCTTTAGTCATCTCCCTTGAAGATTGCACTGACTCCGTGGAAGCTGTCCGATGCGAGGCAAAGCGAAGTTCGGTTAGAAGTTTGCTGAAGTTGAGCCCATATCTCACGCCTTAGAATAGATTTAGACTCTCTGAATCCTACCCCATTTCAATTCAGTACTTTCTGGTTAGAATAGGTAACCCGAACTTCATAGACAAATCTTCCGAGCATTTGAATTCCTTTCTCCGCTTCCGAACAATTCCGTAAGTCCCCTTGAAATACCAGCAAATCACATCGAGCCAAACTGAGCCTATTCGCACTTAAAGAACCTTGGAGTTGAACGCACGAACTTTCTGGAAATCTTAGCGTGCGGAATATTTTGATCAAGAGAGAATAGGGAAGCCATTGGTGACTTTATTCTGCGTTGGTGAGGTCACGAAAAACACATCAACAGAATTGGCGCTAGAAGGAGGGCTGAACGAGGAAAGAACACGTTGCGTCGGTTATCATTCATTTTATGCTTGCCTCTCCTCCTAGCACGTCAACAGAATTGGCGCTAGAAGGAGGGCTGGCTTCGAATTGTTCCAGAGGCTGGAAGGAACCAGTATGAGCTTTGAAGTTCTAAATCAGAGATATGTTAGATCTCTCTTATGTCAAAAAAAATCC
Organism: Sequoia sempervirens; assembly: GCA_007258455.2. NCBI lineage: Eukaryota > Viridiplantae > Streptophyta > Pinopsida > Cupressales > Cupressaceae > Sequoia > Sequoia sempervirens. The sequence goes on along the minus strand of VDFB02058242.1, from coordinate 17,340,722 downwards.
AAAAAAAGTGAAAATTTCAAAAATTCAAAAAAATCAAAAAAATCGGAAATCAAAAAAGAGATTTCTTAACAGATGGACATATTTCTTGCTCTCAAGAAAGTCTCATGGATATTGCTCAGATTCATGAAAGATTGAATGCACAACTGTGGCCTGAGAATTTGTCTAAATTTGCTTTGCCAGGAAGGTGTCGAATTCATGAGACCTCTCAGCACGAAGAAATCAGTTGCTTGACATTTCTCTCAAGGATAGAGCTTGTTCTCCAAGGGAAAATTTTCTTTTGGGATGTCCCCAAGCCAGGAGTATTAGATGTAGAACCTGATGATTATAGCCTTCCAGAAGTTGTGGAGGAAGCCTTCACGAGGTTCATACTTAGGATCCAGAATCAGTTGGAACTTGGCAATGTTTGCTTGAAGGGTTCTTTGCTCCCTCGTTGGTGTCGGATCCACAACGCTCCTCATCCAGAGTTCACTTGTACAACGTGCAAAGGAGCCATCAACTTCGCCAGATGTTGCCTCGGATTACCAGTACTACCATATGGATTCTTCAAAGACAAAGGATGGATTGACTATGCCACACAAACATTTTCAGCACCAAATGAAGAGGATACCTCAACATCATCTAACAACACGGAAAGTAAGTTACAACATGAGGATGTGACTGAGCTTAGGGAGCAAGCAAATGAAGATTGTTCCTACATCATGTTAGAACAAGAGGCTGTAGGAGCAAACATCAAAGAAGCAATAGGATATATCCAAGGAGGAAACACCCAAGGCAACCGTCAACATACAGAAGTGAATGAATGTACTAGATTGCGAGTTGTTAAAGATCATCAAGAACCAGGAACAAAGGACTTAGCTCAAAGTATAGATGCTGTGAGAAATTTTCAATGTTCATTCACTCAAGGAGGGGAACATGAAGAGGGAGGCAATTTCGGTGCACTTCAAGAAGGGACGCCCCTTGATGAAAAGGTCCAATCATGCATGAACAAGATAGAAGAAATGACAAGCAGCTTAAGACAAGATGAGGTGTTTGACGATCAATGGGTTACCAAGATGGAGGAAAAATATGAAAGGCACTTCGCGTCGGTACTTGATCCATTATTCACAGTCATGGAGGAGTTGCTTAATGAAATTGAAACAAATGAAATACTGCTTGATAAAGAGATGGAAAGTGAAGAGCAATTCGGGTTGGGGCTTGAGCCATTGTTAGGTATTCAAAAGGAGCCAGCGCGTGAAATGATCCAAGTTTCCAAATGCTCTCTTGAATTGATTTCCCTCCCCACTCCTCCCAGTTTGGATCATCTACACGTTTTGGATGCGAGAGGTTTGGTTCACCATCAACTTCGACCTCCTGACGAAGCAGTGGACGACATGCAAGAACTCATGCCATCAAATGAAGACCACCAGGTTATATCTTTCCCCGCTGTTGAATACAAGGAATATCATTTTGATTATGGAGATTTTGGAAAGAAAACTTGTTTATGGATTAATCATGGTCCAGATGAGTTGCCCCAATTGCTAATATTTCCTGAAGTTTTGCTTGAGTTTTAGATTTGTATTGTGAAAGAATATTTCTCCGAGTTTAAAGATAAGTTTGCAAAACTTCGTACTATTACTACTGCTGTGCTGTTACTGAACATCCTGAGAAATCATGCTAGGAGTTGTATGTACTTAGGTCTTTTGAGTGTTGTTCACTTAAAATTTTTGTTTTTGTTTAGGTTAGTTGTCTTGCTTTCATAGTTTAGTTGTTTGCTTTCAATAAAGGGGGATCCCATTTGTGAAGGGGATGTTGTGTTGTTTTCGCCATATTCCAGTACAATGTTGATGTAATGTTAGTCCATTTCTTAGATAGTCATCCAGGAAGTGCTTTAGAATCCGAGGTTGTTCTTTCAAGTCTTATCATTTGGTTAGGTTTTGTACTTGACTCGAAAGGGAATCATCTATTGTGTCTTGACACCAAGTCTCGCAATTGCTATATTTCACACACATGATTAATTGCTCTAAGTCATTGAGGTTTCTTGGGAAATGTCTTGGCGGGTGAAAAATCTTACATCTTCCTTCAGCGCCACTACAATTCTCAAACCCATTGGAGGCTTCATTGCCTGCCAGCCAATTATGGAATTGACGGAGAAATCAAATGAAGAAAAGAAAATATGCTTAAAAGAAATATCTGAAAAACAAGAAAATGAGAAAATGAAAAAAAGAAGTATTATGAAATATTGGTTTTGGGAACATACGAGTAACTCCACCGGGGCTATGGACGCCCGGCCGGCAGTGGAGCAATATTCGTGAGAATTGTAGCGATAACCTCGTCGGGGCTATGGACGCCTGACTGGCAGCGAGGCAATGTCCAGGATGCTTTTGAAGTAAGATACTTATATAACTTGCCACGACAGATTCTAGGAGCTTCAGTGGTCTTTTGAGCTGGAACAAACGCATATGCACACACTTGTAATCGAAAGATGAGGTGCCTTGATCCAATTTAGGATTTTCTTCCCTTTTAAGTATATCCCCTAGTCAATTAATGGGTTGGAAAGATATCCAAGGGTTCTGAGTATGGAGTGGGTTTGGTCTTTGAAATGTTCAGGAACATTTATTCGGGTTGGGGCTAATGTTGTGACGTTTTTCACACATCGCCCCATTGAAAATGGGGACCCCTCTAATTTTGGCTTTGCTTTTCGCTTGTTTTGTCGTTGTCTCTCTTTTCTACTGTCTGTCCTTCTGGGATTGTGCCCGTCATTGAGTTTAAGCTTGAAATTTTGGCCAAGTCTAAAAAATTAGGGTTTTGAATTTTCCAGCCAACCCAAAGTCAAATGAGATGAATAAATTGCAAATTGAGCTTAACACTCTTGTTAGTACGCTTCCAGTAGGTCTCCACAGAAATTTCATCGAATTCTGGCAACTTACTATTTTTAGTAAGTGTGCAATTACAGGCAATCCTTCAACATTTTTGAGATTCCGACAATCACACTGCATTCAGAGCGGATTAGGCTGGTCGCGTGCAAAGTTTGAGAAGAAACAGACGACTTGCTATTTTTAGTAGTACAGCTTCCAGAGCAGATTTCAAGGTCTTAATGTTATATTTTCTGATGCATGTCCGAAGATTCCTTCTGGGTTTTTTGAGACCTTCGCGACGATATGACATGCAAAGCAGGATGAAAACTTTCAGCATTCGGCCTTTGGAGGCCAAAATTAGGGTTTGCATGCAGACATCTTCAGCGCATGTCGGCATCTTCTTTCTGGGTTTTCCAAGAGCTTCGCGACGATGTAACATGCAAATGGAGCTGACCACTTTTCGGAAACTTACTATTTTTAGCCAGTGCGTGCATGTTGAAGATTTTTCTGGGTTTTTCTGGGTTTTTCAAGATTTTTCGGGCAGTATGACATGCAAGATCATCCGACAGCCGGTTGATCACTTTTCGGGCCGCTTTCTATTTTTTAGCAGGTATCACTTGGGCAGCAGCTCGACGCTTCAGAAATGCAAGCTGATCATCATGCAACTGAAACGACGTCAAACAGAGCTCATCTGAGCGACATGCACAAAATTAGGGTTTCGAGCTTCAGCGCTGAAAATGAGGAGGCAGAGGTCAAAATGTTCAAAACTGAAGTACCCACCATGATCAGCATCCTTTCGAGAGTATGTTGGCAAAATTTGAAGGCAATCAGAGTACCTGCTATTTTTAGTAAGGTGTTTTGGACGAGGGCTATAAATAGAAAGTTGATCTCGGCATCGGCATACACAGGCAAGTTCACCACCGAGGGGCACACTGTTCAAATTTCAAAGCAAACGGAGCTAAAGAGATCTCAGAAACAGGCACTTACTATAAATAGTAAGTCACTTCGGCAGCGGCTATAATTGGCAGGTCAGCACCGGAACTCAGCGAGTACAGGTCAGGCACGTGATGAGGAGCCTTTGGCGCAAATTTCAAAGCAAACAGAGTTACAAAGGATTAAGAATCAGATAGTTGCTATTTTTAGCAAGTCAATTAGGGTTTCCTAAAATCAGGGGCGGAACCCGACATTCACGCAGAGGCAAGAACGACGTCCGGTGACGATCACCATGCTTCAGGCATTCAACACACCAAATTTGGAGACTTTCTGAGCAATTGCTATTTTTAGTAAATTGCTAAAAATAGCAGGTACAGGCAAATATCAGGCATCTCTGGCATAAACACATCCCGGGGTTCAGAACAAGGCAGAATCCAACGTTTTTGGAACTTGGAATTGGCTTGGAGTGCAAAAATTGGCAAACCTTCTAAAAATAGCAAATTAGGGTTAGCATGATCGAAACACCCTAAATTCGGCAAAGGGCATGAAATCCACCAAGTTTGATAATTTTTCGGGTCCAGCATCAAAACTTGCTTTAAAAGGCCCAAAACAGATCAAAATTCCTGAAGTGTTTGAAAAATGAAAGAGGACCCCTCCAAATGCGCCCTTGAGCTTCAAGATGGTTGAAAAATATTCTAAGTACGGAAATTGGAACCTCCTATGGTAAAATGCGCCCAAGTGCAAAGAGGTGGCTTGAAAACTCCTAAGGCAAGTTAAAATGAAAGCTCATGCCTCCAAATGCGCCCTTGAGGAAGGAGGTGACAGGAAAATTTTCTAAATGCTTAAAACTTGAAGCACAATGGGTGAAATGCGCCCAAGTTGAGAGGGGAGGCTTAAGAATTGACTAAGTGTTGAAAACTAGAAGCTAGCCTAGGCTATATGCGCCCCTAATTAGAAGCTCATCCTCTTGTATGCGCCTAAAGAAGAAAGACGGTAAAAGTTTAAGAGCTAAAACTGAAAGTTGATGGTCTAATATGCGCCTAGGATGCAAAATGGAAGTTGACTATGTCAAGTGCGCCTAAGTAAATTGAAACCTCCATATGCAATATGCGCCCCTCTTGACAAATGAAAGCTTAGCATACTAAATACGCCTCAAGCTAAAACTAAAAGTTGACCATGCCAAATGCGCCCATGTGCCAAAAGTGAAAACTTGATAGGCAATATGCACCCTTGGGTGAAACTGGAAGGTGGAGGTCCCAAATGCGCCTGGAAGTTCCACCTGTGAAATGCGCCTCAAGCTAGAAGCTTGAAATTGACTAAGTTAAGAAATTAAAAGCCTCCCTATTCATATGCGCCTTTGAGGTTCAAATACACTAAGGCGAGCAAGCTGAAAACTCCAGAGGCTATATGCGCCCCAAACTAAATGCTCCCCATCTAATTTGCGCCCAAGGTAAAGGAGGATAACAAAATCGAATCTAACCCTTGCAATATGCGCTTTGAGGAATGGGGTGTGATTTGCGCCTGGAAGGTATGGCTGGAATATTTCTAAGGTGTTGGGGATTCAAAATTCTTCTCTCTCCTTTGAATGCGCCCATACAAAGTCAAAAGGGCAGAGGTGGCGTTTAAAGTTTGTCCTCCTTCAAGGAAGATGTGCGCCCAAATTAAAACAAGTGTGCTAGGCGTCAAAGGGTGGTGAGTGGTATATGTGTTAAGAAATATTGCCAAAGGGTGGAATTAAATTGCTAAGGCGTGGTAATATTATTCTCCAAATGCTGTGCGCCTAAGGTGGTGTGAATGAAATATGCTAGGCGTAAAAAAATGCCAAGGTGGTGAGTGAAAGTGATGTGATAGGCCTTAGAATTTTGATTTAATATATCCTCTTCAAGTGAGAAGTGCACCTGGATTTGAAAATTGATATTGCTAAGAGGGTAAATAAAGTGTGAATGCCAAGGTGTTAGAAAATATTGCGCCTAGGGTGGCGAAGTTAAAGCAACTTGCCGGACGATGAAAGTGTTGGGTGTTGAAAATTTCTTTTTCCAAAGAAAAGATGAATTGACAAAAGCTTCCACCAAGATAAAAAAAAATATTTCTAAGGAAAAATTTTCAAAATGCAAAGTGATTCAAAAATTTTCTAAGGCACAGAATATTTTTCCTTGGGAAAAACGCCTAAGTCTGATGAAGTGATAAAATCTTCTTTCTAAGGCACGAGCAAATTTGTTGGAGATGAAGTCAGAAAATGCCAGCTGCACAGGGTCAATAAAAATTTTCCAAGTCAGAGCAAAATTCTCAGAGGGGATCGAAGAACGAGAATAAATTTGATGAAAGATTATTTTCTAGGGTTCAAAATTCAAGAAAATCAAATGAACCCGTTCGTTGGGTACCCATGGGTTTGGCGCGTGCTGAAGGAAATTTTCTTTTGGGTATTGATGATTGTCGATCAGGAATGGATTTTGAAATCTTCTACACTTTGTCGAGGCCTTCAGGGTGAATATTTTTGATGGGCGCCAGGTTGATGAATTTCCTAAGGGAAATTTGAAAAAATTTCTAAGGCATGAAATGAAATTTGGTTGACATAAAATTGCCTTGGCCGATGAATTTGAAAACGATCGCCTAGATAATTTTTGATCAAATTCCCGATGAAAGGATTTCTTCTCGAATCTGAGTTGGATGAAATATCAGAGCAAAGTATGCCCAGGCAGAATGCAGGATGGGTTGAAAATTTGGCTAACGCACGAAGAATTTGAACGTGAAGTTGGCAAAGGAAAAATGACGAGCCCTTGAAGATCAAAGCGAGAAAAATTGGGTAAGTAAGGTGAATTTGTGTTATGAAGTGTTCTAATACTCTTCTCCTTGCTTGTTTTGCAGGAGGAATGTCGAGGCCAGAGCACGATGTTTGGAGGTGATGAAGCACGATGATATTACGACCTTCGGAGGAAGATAAAGTTTTGAAGGAAAGTTGCAAGAAATGGCTAAGTGTTGGAGTTTCTCCTCAAGAATCCAATGTGCACCCATGGCAAGCGGAAATGTTCTAGTCCAAGACTGAGAAGTCCTTCAAATTCAAGAATGGAAGTTCGAGCAAGGGTCAAGGAGAAAATCAAGAGCGGTCGGACTCCAGATTCTACCAAATTCTATTATTCGAGGTGGCAATCTTAAAGTCTCTTTTACCCTCCTCCAAGCGATCATCAGAATTGGCCGAGTACGAAGATCAAGAACAGTGTGAACGCGTCCGTAGACGGGAATCTTCTAGAAGGGTGGTGGCCATTAATGACGCATTTATTACCCCACTCTCCTTTGTGGCGGTTTTTAGGGCAAATCATGTTTAGGGCTGAGGTGGCACGATCTGGGCCATCCAGCCGATTGTAATCTGAGCCGTCCGTTGGACTTGGCCAGCTATATAAAGGGGGAGTCCCCCTCATTTGTACCTTCAGTAGAGCTTAGCATGAGACAGTAGAATTAGAGTAGAAGTTAGAATAGAGAAATAACTTAGAAGTAGATTGATAGTGTAGTTGGAGGAGAAGGAAAGTTTTCCTTTGAAAACTTTTGTAAGAAATTGTCGTGTAAAACTTTCATAATAAAAGATCTTTCATTGATGGTGAAATTCATCTTTGTTGTGGATAGCTAGCGAGGTTTCTTCATCCCTTCTACTTCAAATAGCATAAAGTAGAATAAGTTTCATTTCATGCATGTAGTAGATGTTAGCTGTGAAATGTGGTGTTTGATCTAAGCAACTTCGTCTATCCATACCACTAGTGTATTTGCTGACGGTGAATGCACCTTGTGTGGTCAACTGGAAGCGTTTGGGCCTAACTTCAATCACAGTTTGAATGATGGTATGCGTCGTTGTGATGGTATCTTCATGTCAAGTGGTGGTTTGAACATCTTTAGTCATCTCCCTTGAAGATTGCACTGACTCCGTGGAAGCTGTCCGATGCGAGGCAAAGCGAAGTTCGGTTAGAAGTTTGCTGAAGTTGAGCCCATATCTCACACCTTAGAATAGATTTAGACTCTCTGAATCCTACCCCATTTCAATTCAGTACTTTCTGGTTAGAATAGGTAACCCGAACTTCATAGACAAATCTTCCGAGCATTTGAATTCCTTTCTCCGCTTCCGAACAATTTCGTAAGTCCCCTTGAAATACCAGCAAATCACATCGAGCCAAACTGAGCCTATTCGCACTTAAAGAACCTTGGAGTTGAACGCACGAACTTTCTGGCAATCTTAGCGTGCGGAATATTTTGATCAAGAGAGAATAGGGAAGCCATTGGCGACTTTATTCTGCGTTGGTGAGGTCACGAAAAACATATCAACAGGTACATTTAATATATTGTGTGATTTCAAAATTGCATTTAAAAAACTTCATTTTCAGATTTTGACATATTGTAATCAACAAATTACGTTGTTTAGAATCTAAAAATTGCATTCTAGGTCATTGCATGAACACCATCATGCGTAGTTACTCTAAATAACTCTCACTTTGAAACATCTTGAATCGATTAATACAACATGTGAGGAATATGAAGCTTTGAAAGAACTGTTAGGAGTTTATGATAAGTCATCTACTCCCCCTAAAGAACAAGGAGTCACTTGTGCTATGGTTAGTACTGTGAATGAACAAGAGGAAATCAAAGATGTTGACAATAATAATGATCAAGGTAATAAGTTTGTAGCTCCTAACCAAAATTTAGAAATCTTTACAAATCCAATGCTGAAGCACACTATTTCATTTGTCAAAGCTAGTGAAATAAAGAATGATGTGATGAATGTAGACATGGATGATGAAAACATAAAAGATGACAATTAAAAAGAAGCGATTAGAATGGTGTCGTGTAAGGGCTCAACCAAAATGCCTCTTGATATTGCTTTCTCACAAAATGACATAATCGAACATGCACCCGATGGTCCTCTTTACATAGCTAGAAGAATCAATGACAAGCATACTAATGGGATATTCATTGATCCCGTCTGTGTAGAGAATCTGATTACTGAAGAATTCCTATTTGTGCATGAACTCTATCAAGATACATATGATAAATCGAAAGCATTGATCAAAATGCATAATGGTTTTTCTTGTCCTGTGATGGGCTTGATAAATCTCCCTTTGAAAGTTGGATCGAAAATATTAAATGTCTCATTCACCATCATCTTGTCGTCAGACTAATTTCATGTGAAGTTAGGCTACTCATGCCTTTGCTCCATGAATTTCATCCCATCAGTTGTGCATAAATATCTAAAGTTTCCTTTTGCAATGAAATATTTACTCTCCATCATAGTGGCTTTAATCCTATGTCTTTCTAAGGGAACCTTTCATTGGATTTCTTTTAGCCCGAGCCTATTGAACCTAGATTAGACCTCGTGAGGACTAATTTTAAAATCATATCAAAAGTTTAAGGCAAAGCACATAGTAGAATTATCCCTTAGAAACATGCCGCAACCCATGATTGAGCCACCTACCCTTGAAAAACCAATGACTGAACATCCTCCTACCATTTCATATAAGAGATCACAAGATAATCAAAACAATCTTGTTGTGCCTCCTAAAGTCAAATAGTTTTACAAAGATAAAGAGAAAGTGGTTCAACAACCTCCTATGGTTCCTTTTGTTGCTCCCCTAAGGGAAGAAAAGAAACCTATGATTGACAAACCCACTCTTACACAAACCCAAATTGACAATAGATTGAAATGAAATCGAAATGCTAGAGAGAGTAGGCATAGACGTTGTGCAATTGCTTGTATGTTACAAACTAAAGAAGAAAATAAAACAAAAAATCAAAATCTGAACTTACCCGAAGAAATGCATGAAGATTATATCCCCTCACTACAACATAAACAAGAACTTTCAAGAGACATTATCATTCAACCTCCTATTGTGATTAATTTAGATGATGACATTGATGAACAAGTGCATAATGAGTTGAATTCATTTTTCTCCTCTTCTATGAGCTTAAATGATAATTCTCCTAAAAAGAGTGTTGAACTTGGTATATGTCCTAGTTTGACACTTGTTGTTGTCCCTTTGGCTAGTTTCCTACCTTTTGCATATACCAAACAAGATTGGGATGCGGAAGACCTACTATTGGTTGACTCGCATGTGCCTTACTAGTCTCTTGCTTTGTTTTATTTTCATGTTATTTATGTGATTTCATGTGCATAATGTGATCCCCCATACTGTTTCATTTGATGTATCTCTCTCTCTTTTGTGGATTCTTCTATATGTACCTAGATTCTTCTCTATGCCGTAAGCATTTTATCCTTTTTCTCTGTCTTGTGTTTTCCTTTGGGGATGATGCAAGGCATCGAAACATTTAGGTCTATTCTATGCTGACCTGAAAGGAATTTTCTTTCTTTTCACTCTCTTTATGTGTCATTCTTCTTGTTCTATGAGTATTCAGGGAATGATGACATTTTCGAGCTCTATGACAATATTGTAGCAAAGACATACTGACCCCAAATTCATAGATCCCTTATGTATTTTTGGGGGTAACCCCTCCCTCCTTTTTTGTGACGTAGCTTTATTTCAGAAACATATGACTTGACATAGGGTTTTTCAAGGAAGTCTCTCATGTCTTAAGAGTAAACATTGGCTACATTAAAGCAATTGCTCACAGCAATAGTGTTAGTAACTGCTTTAAATTGGGGGCATACATCGATGATATCTTTCGACATTATCCATGTTTAATGGTGTGATTTTCTTTTTTCTTTTGACGTGTCCTTTTCTTGGTGGTGTCATTGGGTTTAATGCCCTCCAAAAGTGCGATATTTCTTAGCATACAATTTTCCTCTTAGTGGTGATGCGACACACTGCATTCCCTAAGTTGTGAATCTTTTACTCTTGATTTTTCCTCTCTTGGAGATATTAAATATGATGATCCCTAAGAAGAAGACCTTACATGAACGAAGCGAGATCCCCTTGAAAAAAAACCCATATACATAGTGTTCATAAGTGTTTGGCATAATACAGCTTGCTAACCTTGTGAAGCTTGAAATCCTAATTCAAGGCCACCTAGCATAACACACCTTGCTTGCCTATGGAGCCTTGTTATGCACATGGGTAATTAGCATAACATAGCTTGTTAAGCATGAAACAAGAATGTGTGTGGTGCCCTATCAAAGTTATCAGAGGGATAGGTTTGGTATGGTAAGTACAGTGAGAGCTGACACAGAGGCATGACTTTGACACTAAGCTACATTCTTGAGGGAAAACTCACCTAGTGGATGGCCTAAGGTTCCACTACCCTGAAGTGAGCGTGCGTATTGTTTGCATAGTGGACATCGAGTTCTGCTTGTAAATGTTCTTTGGACAAACAATTGAGATGTGTTCCACATCGCGATGGACAGACGAGGCTTGATCCACCTCCCTTTTCTTCTTGGTCTTTGATGTTGTATGATTGTGTATCTTTGTCATTGATCCACCTCCATTTTATTCTTGGTCTTTGATGTTGTATGAGTGTACGAAACAATCAAAACAAGAAAAATAATAAATCACCGGAAGTAGAGCAATCTTCGTGAGATTATAGCAGATAACCTCGCCGGGGCTATGGACGCTCGCTGGCAGCGAGGCTCTATCCAAGGATGTTGTTGGAGTTAAAAAAAATAATACACTGGAAAGCCATGACGGAACCAAAGAGTCATAGTGGTCTTCAGAGAAGGGAATAAATGCATCTGCACACACTTATAACTATAGGATGAAAGGTCTTGATACAGTTTAGGATTTCTCTTCCCTTTTGAGTACTCTTCTTAGTCAACAGGTAAGTTAGTGAGAATTAATCTAAGATTCTAGGTTTTGAAGTAGATTCTATCTTTGAAATGTTCAGGAACATTTATTTAGGTTGGCGCTAGATGTTGTGACCTTTTCACACATCGCCCCATTGCAAATGGGGACCCCCTGTTTTCCCTTTTTGCCTCGGCATCGCAACTACTTATCACTTCTCTTTTTACAAAGAGGTCATCATTTTGAGAGTTTCAAGTCAATCTTCTGAGAGTCTTCTGAGCCAAGTCAATAATCCATGCCTGAATCAGTGCGTAAACATCATGGAAGGGCTCAGAAGGCCTAGGAGACGAGGATCGCCTATGCTTTGGACCAATTCTGACACTTCCTATTTTTTAGGGAATCTACTTTTTTGCTTTTTCATTTTTTCATTTTTGGCATTTTTTGACCAAACGGGGTTCCCTATTTTTTAGGGATTTTTCTTTTTCTATTTTTAGAAAGTCAACCCTGGTCAATGAGTCAACTTTCCATCTTTAGATCCAAAAATCAACCAAAAAATCAAAAAAATCATTGAAAAATCAAAGTGAAAACTGAAACATCAAGTGAAAAATATGGAAAAGCAAGCAAAAAGCTAAGGAAAATCAACCCCAAAAGCATTAAATTCAAGAAAAATCATCTAAAAATCAGTCAGATCTGAGGTAAAAATCACCAAAAATCATCCAAAAGAGCATAGAATACATGATGAAATTTTGTCTAAGTCTGGAAAATTCACCTTCAAAAGAACATGTTCAGCCATTGGAGAGTTCGCCATCAAGAAGGAAGGATTAGCCATCATAAAGCCAGCCCTTAAAAAAGTGGGACGAAGAGAAAATGGCCAATACCCTTGCAAGTCTGCCTTGGTCAAATTGGAAAGCCTGCCCTTAAAATGTGGGACGTAAGAAAGAATGGCAAAGACTTGTTCGAAGCCGGCCCTTAAAAAGTCGGACGTAAGAAAGAATGGCAAAGACTTGTTTGAAGACAGCCCTTAAAAAGTGGGACATAGAGAGAAAAGGAAAGACACATCCAAAGTCCACCATGCCAAAGGAAAAATGGCAAGGCATGCCCAAAGTCCGCCTAGACTTGGCAAGGACCATTCAAAGTCCGCCATGACTTAAGAGGAGTTGAAAAATCTTCTTTGAAGTCTGCCACACCTTGTCCTAACACTTGGAAAGTCCGACTAGGCACACAAGAGGAAAAAAATTAAAATTTTTGATAAGTGTTTGGTGCCTTGAGGTGAAAATTCGAAAATTGCCTAAGTATAGAGGCCTAAAAGGAGGGAAAATTGAAATTTTGGCTAAGTATTTCAATATTTTAAAGGCGAGAAGTGCGAATTTAGGCTAGGTATGAAAGGAAAATACTTGAGAAATTATGCCATGCCTTGATGGAAGATGGAAAAGACTTGAGGAAGTCCACCTAGGACATGGCAAAGGAAAGGTGAAGTCTGCCTAACATGAGAAGAGAAGAACAAAAAACAAAATTCGCCTAAGTCTGGATGCCTAGAGAAAAGTTGATAAATTTGGCCAAGTATACAGAGGAAAATGCACATGGAAAAGAGGCAAGAAAGTACGCCCTTGGCTGGAAGGGATAAAAATTTTGTCAAGTATCATGGAACTTTGCCTAAGGAAGACATCCGGACGCAGACTTTTCCTAGAGAAATTCGTCCGACCAAGAGAAAAATTGATTTTGGCATAAGAAAATTTTCCCGACACAAGTCAAAGTCCGCCATGGCAGGAGAAAATGAGGATCTGGCATAACAATTATCGACAGAACGGCTAAAATTTTAACTTGGCTAGACGAAAATCAAAATAAATTTGGAAAATAAACTTTTAGTCAAAGAAAAAGGAGAGAAAATCAAAATAGCCATGGGTCCAAAAACGAACAGGTTGGAAATAAATTAAATATTTTGACATTTTAATAATTTATTTCCAATACTTAGAAATATAAAATGCATCGGACGAAATAATGGATGGAAAGGCAAGCTCCAAAGTCCGCCCAGCACTTGAGAAGCATGTCCAAGCATTCACGGAGTCCGCCCAGCCAAGGGGAGGAGGGAAAATTCAAAAAAAAAAAAAAAAAGGGCTAAGTATGGATGCCTTGGGAGAGAAAATTTGGCTAAGTATTGACCCCTTGGAGAATAATATTTCAAAATTTGACTAAGTGTTTGTTGGCGTAACAACTAGCACCTCTGGAGTAAGAGTTGGTACGGACAGCTATGCACACTACGCAATGAGTGCTCTTCAAATTACGAGGGGAAGCTCCTTCGTTGTGCTTGACCAAAATACTTGCAAATGGAAATAAACTAAACTATATCTTGTCTTTTTGTTTCAGCTGTAGAGGTACAAGGCTTTCTCGAAAACTATATACGTTGTAGCTGAGTATTTTCTGGTCTTGCAGTATTACTAACTACAACTAAACTTAATTACTTAAATTCTATCCAGTCTCCTCAAGAAAACAAAGCATGAGGAAACGGAGCAAGGTTTGACTATCAGACGATAAACAAGTATAGATTCTCAACTTGAAGGCAAGGTGGCACATCTATCAGCTCAATCTAAACAAGTTTATTGGTAACAACATCACACGATAAACTGAATACGGATTCTCTACTTGAAGGCAAGGTGGCACAACTATTATCTCAATCCGAATAAGTTTATTGTTCACAACAACACACGATAACCAAGTGCAGATTCTCTACTTGAGGGCAAGGTGGCACAACTATCATCTCAATCTGAACAAGCTTATTGAACACAAAACAGATTTGATCTAAACTAAGGAAAGAATTCACCATTATAATTGCATGAAACCCTATGTGGCATAACAATTCATCATATTAGTAAAGACACATGAACAAATACCAAAAGAGTAATATTGAGGGCAAAGTAGGCACAGCATATATTTCTCTCTCATGCAAAAGTTATGTACAAATGAGCAAAAGCTCTTATTTATAGACATCAAAAGGTGTAGTGAACCCTAAAATCACCTTGAGTCAACTACAGTCTTGCAATGCATGCAAGATTTATTGCTAAGCCCTAATAAAGTAAACTATACAGTTAACTGGAAAACTACCATCAGTTAACCGAAACATCTAATCTAAAAATGGACAATTGTGCAAGCATGCACGTCCTTATTGAAAGCAAGTTAACTGGAACACTACCATCAGTTAACGTAAAACCTAAATACAACTCCAAGTGAATAAAGCTAATCCCAGAATAGATATGCATGAGATGAGACAGCGAGTTAACTTGAAAAGGTAACGCCAAGTTTAACTCCTGTGTGTAATGTCTATCCTGAGAGGTGGGAACTGAAGTCTACTGGCCGTGATCTCGAACAACCAATCCCTCAACGAGATTGTTAACTGTATCAATATCTGAATGTCAGCAACTTGAGCAATCTTGGCAATCTTTACACACTCAAACTAGCATTTCACTGACTGGTAACTTTGGCGGCTCCGTAACCGAAGTGATGGCCAACATCTCCTCTGCAGCTTGATACAAATCGGTCTCAGCTTTTCTAACGAAATCATGAATTAAGACCGATTTGGTCTTGAATTCAGTATGTGTGTACTGTACTCTGAAAAACTCGCCTGTTGACTGTGAACTTGACTATGTTCTAAAAAGATTTCTGGAAAGCTAAAAATAGCTTGCTGAGGCTAAAAATAGCCTATCAAAGGTCAATTTTCAGCGAAAAATCTGAGATATGGGTTTTGTCCAGAAAAAGATTCTAAGCCAGCCCAGAACGTCAGAAATGCGAAAATCTGACTTGTACTCGACCATGCAAAGAGTTTTCAGTTGAGAAAATTAGAAACTCAAGAACGAATGTTCTGAAGTTAAAAATTCATGAAAAATCAAACGCACGATTTTAATTCGAGGAATCTATATAGAAATGATCCAGATGCTGAGACTTGTCGAATTTTTCCAATTTCAGGAACGTGCGAATTGAAAACTGAGAGAAATTTGAGAAACAAGGAGAAAAAGATGTTTTAATAAGCTCCTTCTTCTTTGAAAATCGCCCCTATTCTTCAAATTTGCTGATGAATGTGAACTTTAACCTGCAAAAAGAAGTGTTTGATGAAATCGCCTTTGTGAACTGATGATGAATTCGCCTTTGATTGCTAAAATTCGCCTTTACTTGAGAATTACTAATTTTCCTTGAAGATACGTCTTTGCTTTGAAGAAATATGAATTTTTCTTGAAAAACATGCCTTTCCCTTGAAGAAAAACGAATTTTGTTTGAAAATATGGATTTCTCTTTAAAAATACGAATTTCTCTTGAAGCTTGGTGAAAAATAAATGAAGGTGCCATGTTTAAATAAGAGAAAATTCGCACCAACTTGTTGACTGCAAGATTTAAAACCTCAGCTGAAAATAGAAGGCTTCTGATTGGACCCCTTTCAGTTACACTGATACTGACATTGAGTCCGGAAATAAATAATAATAAATTTTCATCATGCAATTTGCAAAGGCATCAATTTTAGAGATTCGCCATTTTAATGCCAAAATATGCAAAATAAATATTAAATATTATTTAACTTCAGTTGACAATTCGAATGAAGCTTTAGGATTCACCGTTACACTTCACAGATTCCAAAAAGTCATCATCTGAGCTCATAGGTGTCCATTTGCTCAAGATATTGCACTTTTTATTAACTTCCTATTTTATAGCCGACGACAAAGTTATGACTGGCCATCTTCGCCACTGATTTTCGGGTGACCAAGAGATGCTGAGACCGAGCTGGAGAATTCATCGGAAAGCCTACTGAACAAGGAAGAAATGTCTGCTGGGAGACACTACTGCAAAATCCATCATTTAACACCCTAAAAAATTAGGCGCCCTTGATTAAATTCATTTACGAGTTCCAGACTTAAACCATTTTCCTAAATTGCCATTTGACACTTCAAACGGCTGCTGATGGCGAACGGTGAACCCTGCTGACATGCAACCAAGCTCACTACATGACTGGAGACATTCTACATCCAACGAATATACACAAGGCATCTGAAAAATGCATTAAGGGCCTCAAAAGTAAAAGCGCGCCTAAGCCACAGTTGCACTAACACCATTTTGACAAAAGTTGAACTCTCAACCAGATGCCCTATTTTGACCTCTGATATCTAGAGCTGGGATAACCCCATTCGAGCCACGTTTGTTTTAATGGACAGCCAGAAGGATCTACAAGAGACGTCTCTAGAGGTGACGAAGCAAGAAAACCACTTCTAAGACCTCAAAAATGCCAGTGCGTATTTCACCAAAGACCTCACACGTATGAGTGTTTGCCAAATCCCAAAGGCTGACGGCTGAGCTCGTTGAATAGATAAAGTAATTACGCTCAAGTCTCGTGAAGACTTCGAACGCGAACGACCTCATCTGACAAGCCTAAAGGCTAGGCGCCTCTGGACTGTAGAAATACAATGCAAATTTTATGCCAGTCCACCCGCTTATTTACATGCTTGGTAGAACCTCTGCCACGATCACCTGGAACGCCGGATTGACAGACAGGATGATGCAACGCGAAGCTGGACTAGAGTAGTATTGATGTCAGGAAGACCTCGTCAACAAACTAGACCATCTTAAGGGTCATTTTGACAAGCGCCCCTGAGCTGTAGTTGCACTGGAAACACAACGAAGAAGCTCTGAAATGTGAAAACTCCATTATAAGCTCATCTTCAGACGTCGACTGCCAGAACTCTGAGATTCGGATGACTGCGTTTGATAGCACGTTGGACGAGCAGACTAGTCGTGAAGAGATTGATTGTATTAGCTACCAAAAGTACCAAGATCCACCCCCCTTTAAGAAGGGCGCCCTCAAGCTACAGGTGCGCTTTTGTTGAAAAAGGACAAATTTCTCATATGTGAAACTTTGGAAATTTCAACTTCTCTCACCAGTTGCCGGAGCTGTGGGTCTCGAAAAGCTTCGCTGGATAGCTCATTAGATAGCCAGACCAATTCTGAAGAGTTTGACTGTATTTATGAGTATTTTCAACAAAATCTTGACCTTCAAAAAGAAGGGCGCCCCTGGGCTACAGTTGCGCTTTCTTGCTTTTCTCTGAGAAATCTTCATAATTTAATCACTAAAAACTCTATCTTGACCACTGAAATGATCATGCAAAAGCATAGTTGTTGTCGTGAAATGCTTCTTCATCACGAAATGTTCCATTCTGAGCCTCCGATGTAGGTTCTGATCAATAGAACTGCCTTTGACTGACAAAATACTGATAAAACTCCATGCTTGATATTGCCCAAAAACTGTACTTGACATCATTTTAGCAAGATTTAGACTCTTTTAAACAAAATGCCTTGATGAAGCAAAAATTTTGGTTTTGGGTACAACAGTGTTAAAAGGATTAATGTCAAGGAAGTCTGCCATGCCAAAAGGAAACATGGAAAGAACATCTTGAAGTCCGCCCTATCAATCTCAAAACTTTCTTGAAGTCCGCCTGGGCATCAATGAAATATGGTGAGAAAGTTGTGAACTCCAACATAAGAAGGAAAATGAAAATGTCAAGGACACCATGAAGTCCACCCACACATGGCATGAAGTTGGTTAAGTCCGCTAGAGAAAAACGAGACATGTCCAAGGAAAGATCAGGTCTACCAAGACTTGTCCAAAGAAGTCTAAAGTTCGCCAAGCATAAAGAAAAGATGGTGAAACCACTAGCAAATCCGACTTTGCTCAACTGAGAAATGGCACAAGCATGATAAAATCCGACTTTGCCTAAGGAAAGGATGTCCAAAGCAGCTCAAAGTCCGACTTACCTCAAGAGGGAGTTCTCCAAGCCCAAGA
The DNA here is from genome assembly GCA_007258455.2 of Sequoia sempervirens. Classification (NCBI taxonomy): domain Eukaryota; kingdom Viridiplantae; phylum Streptophyta; class Pinopsida; order Cupressales; family Cupressaceae; genus Sequoia; species Sequoia sempervirens. The sequence continues at coordinate 17,322,432 of VDFB02058242.1, read as the reverse complement.
TAAGTTTGCCTAGGAAGGAGATAATCATGGCAAGACCAAAGTAAAGTCCACTCAAGGTAAAAAAATTCAGAAAATTCACTAAGTATTGGAAAGAAAAATAGGGAAAGTGAAGGGGAAAAGTAAAGAGGAAATGAACAAAATCCTTAGCACAAGCCAAATTCAAAGTTGAAAGCAAATCCGAAGGCAGAGTTCATTCGAGCATCGAGACGGCCAAAATCTTGGCTAAGTTACAAAATGAAACTAAATAGCCAAAATTTGGCTAAGTATGGGAAATACTTCACAGAGACAGTTCCAATTTCCTCCATCATGGCGAAAGCACAGAGGCATTCTTTTCCAAATTCAAGACACTTAAAAGGATATTCAAACATCTTAGAAGGATTTCATCTACAATCCCAGACCTATTCAAGCAATCCGAGCAACTTCTTGAAGGGTTTCATCTCCTGAAGAATTAAAGACAAGCTTCCAATCAGAATCAGATGGTGACAAGAAGAAGTGTTCAAAAACAAATTTTCATACTTAGACAATTTCTCGACACAAATTGGAGAATTCAGAGAGGAAATCTAGAGGAATAACATCAACCCAGTTCAAGCAAGAGGAATTTCAAAGCAACCCACTTCAAGCCCAGATACCTGCTCCAAGGGGAGACTTCCAGACCTCAAAGATTCTAGTACAGGCAAGAAGAAGAAATTAAAGTCTCCAAAGGAATCCAAGATCAAAGCTAGGAAGGAACAAGCACAACGGACAGAGTCATTGCCAGGGAAAATATTCTAAGGCAAGCACGTGGAAGAAAAATGAAGCAACCAAGGAAGGCATCCAGCACGTTGAGGTGGCGCCTCATCATCTTCCAACCAATCAAATTGTTCTGAATCAACATGCAACAACTTTCTATTTTATTGCTGATTTATATTTAGCAAAAAGGACAAGTGTCCTCCAATGTAATTTTCTCATTGGTCAAAAGTGACAAACCCTAATTAGGGTTTTATATTTTAATCTCGGTCGTTGATCCGAAATCAATCTTGGCCATTGAATTGTAATTGGGGAGCCTATAAATTGAGCTCGCCCCCTCATTTGTAAAGTGTGGAGACAGTATATGAGATTGTTGCATTGAGACTATTTCTGATAATAAAAGCTCTTATGCATGATTTGCTTTGAATAACTTTTATTGTCAAATAGTAAGCGAGGTTTCATATCTTCTTCCACCATAGATTAGAGTTAGCATTACGTTAAGTAGAATTTTCTTTTGAATATTGGTTAAGTGAATGAGAGATTGATCGTATAGATTCAATGGTGAAGTATTGCTCATACTTTCTTCGAATGGATGATTTGCATTCAATGCGTAAAGTTAGCCTGAGCTTATAATCATGGAAGCTTAACTTAAGTCTCGTTCGAGATTTGAAAATCATTATCACACCCCTTGAAGATTGCACCCACTTTGCGTAAGTTGTCCTAGGGAGGCGAAAGAAAGTGCAGTTATTCCTTTCACCGGATCTTTACTGTCTCTTAAATTCTTAGGCGTAAAATAGATCCCCTAAACCCTTATCCTTTTGTCCTTTTTTTTAAGATCCAAATTGAAAGTCCCAATTGAAGAAGCTTTTAATGATAAATCTGCCTAAGTCCCGAACTTGTGAAAATTTCTTTAACGTAAGTCCCCTTGTTTATTACCAGCAAATCACAACGCCCATTGAGCTTATCCACACGTCAAGACCTGACAAAAGAAACCTTGGAATCGCCATATGATCTTCTCGCAATCTTAGCATACGCGGTGGTTTTTCAAGAGAGGATAGAGTGTCTTTGGACATTTTATTTTGTGTGTTCGATGGATGATAAAATGTACACCAATAGGTCCTAGGAGCCTATTTTCACATGACATTTCATACTTCCCGAATTGTTTCCTAGTTAAGTGTGCTAGGACACATTTACCACATGGTGAATGGGTGCTCACTTACACCTAGGACCCCACTTGGGATATGTTTTTGGTGGTATTTTAGTGATTTAAAATCTTAGATCTAATGTCAGCTTGTGTTATTTGAATTTTGGGATTTAATCTTAAGTTATGTATAAATACAAGGCTATTTCACCAAGTTTTATCTAAGACTTTATGCAAGCATCCTAATAGCAAGTTTATTAGATCAAGAGCATTCAAGAGAAATTTATAAGACATTCAAGGGTAGATTTGAAGAAGTTTATTGCAGCAATCAAAAGTGCTCTCATCATGTCAAAGATTTAGTGCATCATGCATGTTGTTGAGCTAATGTGTTGATGTAGAATTGAAGATCAATTCAAGTATTCAAGACATTATTTCTAATCAAGTTTTGTGATCAAGATTTGCATTCATTGAAGCCACTTCATGCAAGATTGCTGATTTTTACTCCAAGGTTTCAACTAAGGTTTGGTTTTAGGTTGAAAATCATTTGGAGAGCAAAATTGCGAAAATTGTGAAAGTTGTCAAAGTTGATAAGAAAGTTGTCAAATCATGACAATTTAAGCTATAGGATTTATTTTCAGGTTTCCGACAATCTCCGGCTAGGATCTGGGAATGCAGACATTGAGGACCAAAACTCAGAAACCATTTTTCCAAAACCCTAGCCAGAACCCATTCGCCATAGGGTGAATGAGTCCTTAGTGAGGCCTGAAAAAGCACTTTTTTCAACTGGAACACAACATTTGATCTTCTTAAAACTTTCTTTTTTATTGGTATTTGGGTTAGGATTGATTTTTGTAACTCATTTGCATAATATAACCCGAGTCGGGTGAAATCACAATACTGTGTCTCACTTTTTTCTCAAGATGAACATTTACATCAATATTTTTAACTGAATCTTCATCTTTTGAGACCTATAGCAACTAAACCATTAAGAATTTGAAGATGATATCAACTAGTGATTTGTGGAAATTTGTGTGTAGATTCTAAATATATAGTTTTTTTTTAAATTCAAAATAAATCATGAATCTTTCATCATCTCATTTACTAACTAATTTCAAATAGAAAGAACATCATTTTCAGAAAGTAACATTTGTGTCGTACAACATAATTTTTTTTCTATAAAAGATTAAATTATAATTTTGGAAATATAGATTCTCAACATCAATATCTAGGGAAAGGATATTTTTTCATAATTTTTTGTTACATATATATTTTTTTAATTAATTTTTGAAGTCATTGTAACTATAATTTAGACATGTATGTGTGTGTCGTACAACCTAACTTGTGTATCTATCAAAATCCAATTTTTCTTTTTTTTAGTGAAACAAGGACATCAACACCTAGGGAAAGGGTATTTTTTTAATTTCTTTTACAATGGTTTACTATTTTTCAATCTTTGTAGAATGACGAGTTTGATGTATGGAAAAAAACCTATTCTCAAATAAATATTGAAAAATTAAAGACAAGATAAAATGAAAACATATCAAAACTATACTTGTTGGAATGCTCGTTTCGAGGTCTACAATCTTGCAAAAGATCATTTCTAAATGACATTATTTAATCCCTCAAAAGGTAAAGTAAATGTGTTCTTTTGCCAGCATTTTGATAGGTGCAAAGGAAACTCCATTGTGGGTATGATATAATACTAGAGGGGTTCTATCCAAGGGGGTATTATCTATCCCTCTTCAAATAAAACCCTTTAGATCGAACCTCTCAAGGCAAAAATCATCTACTTTTTCTAAAAAAAGTGATTTCAAGCAAAAATCAGCGTGTCCCAAAAGTGACACACTATTATAGCAGCACCCCCTCATAATTGAATGAAATCATAGTGAAATTAAGTTCATCATTTTGTTAATTCATTTTGGCGAACCTTCTTTTCCATCGTTTCAATTACTCATTTCCGAAAACTTTTGGTTGTGAAGCATTTGTCCATATTAATATAGAGAATAGAATAAAGATTGAGGATAAATCCAAGAAGTCTACTTTTATTAGATATGGAGCTAAATACTTTGGTTATTGATTATGGGATTATAAAAATCATAAAATCACTAGAAGTAGAGATGTGATATTTAATGAGAAGGTCATGTACAAAGGTCAATTCCAAGGAAAGAAATAAGAAAAAGAAAACACTAATATACAGTGCTTGATGAAGTCCTAGAAAATATAGTTCCAAAGGCATCAAAAAATAAAAATATTTAACCAAAAGAACAATAACAAGTGTCTTACAGTCCTGCTAGAAGATCTCCCAAGATAAGTAGACCTCGTAAATAATATTATCCTTCATTATATTTGTATCATTGATTGATTTTGGTGAACCAAAAAGTTATGAAGAAGCTATGAATGTAGAAACCAAAAAGAATTGGGAGTAAGGCATTAAATAGGAGATGGACTCTTTATTACAAAACAAGACTTGGGACTTGGTTGAATTCCCTAAAGGTAAAAGAGCATTGCAGACCAAATGGGTTTACAGGTTGAAGGAAGAAGATAGAGGAAAAAGGAGGTAAACAACAAGACTTATTGTAAAGTGTTTTACATCAAATATACATTTTGATGAAATATTTTCTCCTCTTATTAAAATGAATTCATTTAGAACTATTTTAATTCTAGTGGCAGTAGAAGATTTATATCTTGAAAAATCATATGTAAAGACATTTGTTCTCCATGGGGATTTGGTGGAAGAGATTTATATGTAGCAGTCAAAAGGTATGAGGTCAAAGAGAAGGATAACATAGTGAGTAGGTTTAAGAAGAGCTTTTATGGGTCAAAGCAAGCTCCATGATAGTACTATTTAAAGTTTGGTAGGTTTATGATAGAATAAGGTTATAGTGGATGACATTCTAACCACTATGTTTATTTCAAAATATTAAATAATGGGAGTTATATTATCTTGTTATAGAATGTAGATGACCTACTTGATGTAGGGTCTAACATGCAAGATATAAATATACTCCAAAGGAGATCAGCCAATTCATTTATGATGAAGGATTCAAGTGTTGCTAAGAAAATCCTTAGTATGAGAATAATAAGAAATACGAAAAAATTGCACATTAACATTGTCTAAAAGTGAGTACATAGAGAAGGTATTGAAAAGATTTCAAATGCAAGAGGCAAAATCCGTTAATACACCTTTACCTAGTTATTTCAAATTGACTAAGGAGGTGTGTCCCAAGACCCGAGAGGATATAGACTACAACTCCAAGGTTCCATACTCATCAGCAATTGGTAGATTGATGTATGTCATGGTGCATACAAGACCAGCGATTGCACATGTAGTAGGACTTGTGAGCAGGTATATGAACAACCTAGGAAAAGAGTATTGGAACATAGTAGAATTCACTCTTAGGTATTTGAAAGGTACTACTACTCAGGCATTATGTTCTAGAGGTTCTAACTCTACTTTACATGGGTGCATTGATTCAGATCTAGTATGTGATGTAAATAATAGGAGCACCACAAGGTATATTTTTACTATAGGTGGAACAAGGGTAAGTTGGATTTCAAGGTTGCAGAAGGTTGTTTCTCTTTCAATTAAAAAAATTGAGTATGTTGTTGCTATAGAGGCTAGTAAAGAGATTATTTGGTCACAACGGTCTATGATGGAATTGGGAAAGAAGCAAGAAAATAGATGGTTGTATAGTGATAGTCAAAGTGCCTTTTATCTTAAAAAGAACTAGTCCCTTCATTCTAATACTAAACATATCGGTCTTAGTTATCATTTCATATGATTAGTTTTTGAAGTTGGACAATTGAAAATCAAAAAGGTACACACTAGCCAAAATCCTATAAACATGTTAAAAATGAAGTAACTCGAGTGAAATTGATTTCTTGTTCAATTTTATTTGGTCTTCAAGGATGATTGTGAAGATGAGAAACTTGCCAAGCCCAAAGTTGGAGCCTACTCCAATGGGAGAAATAGTGATGGAGTTGTAATATATCTCCAAGTGGGAGATTGTTGGTGGAGCCTAATTATCTTCCTAGAGTTGTTGTGATCAGTCTCCAAGTGCAAGATTATTGGTTATGGAGTCAGATCTTATTGATTAATATTCATAACATGAGGGGTGTGTATGGGGTGCCCCTACGAGGTTCAAGGGGCCATCCCTTCAATGAGGGGTTCAAGAGTCATGTGCACCTATAGGGATTTGGGGGTAGCACCCCCTAAATCCATATTTTATATACATTTATTTATTTTAAATGTAGATTGTGTTTACAAGTGTTTTTTCACATCACAACATAAATAAATACAAAGAATTTTGCCTCTTTTGAAAGGAAATATAACATTTAAAACTTTAGAAAGATTACCCCAAGGCTTCAATAGTCAAGTCTTGACTCTATAAAAATGACTCGGTGGTTTTATATTTTATTGTTTTAACAAGGGGCCTTACAATTACCTAGCTGGAACTTAAGCAAAAAGGGTTGGACATAAATGAAACTGATATAAAACCCTAGCTAGTTTTCTAGATCTAAGATGCTAAAATAATGTTTAACATCTAATATGGCAATCAAGGTGATTCTTTTCGTCTTAAGCTAACTCAATCTTCAAATAAAATGCAAAATATAGGGTGAGAAGAGATTATGTGAATAAAACCTAAGGACAATGATGACAATGATTTGGTGTTGTAAAAATATGGATCCCTCACAAAACAAATTCTTGCTTACTCAGATATTAGCTCACAATGCTACAAGAATAGTACAATCTTCAAAGGAAATAAAATGTTTTCATAAAGTGAACATTTATGCAAAAACCCCATTCTAGTGTAATTCAAATAAATCTTCGTAGTTAAACTAATATAAAAATAAGGTTCAAACTAACCATGCAAAGTAACTTACAATCAATAAATTACAAAAGGTATGAACTAGAGATCTATCAAATATTTTCACATTGCACCATTATCATAATTAAACTTTACCTAATATTGAAGAGATGAACCATGTGAACATAAGAAATTACAAATAGAACACTAAAACTCCAATCACGTGCTTGTATTGATTTCAAATTTTGGGTTACAATCATTCCTATTCCACCTTTTACAATGAGAAATGATTGCCTTTTATAGGTAAGGGAAAAAAAATCCAAGCAAAAATTAATAGTGGAGATTATCTCAACACCAAGAGCTAAGATTACATTTACATTTAATATTTGGAGTGCATTAAATATTGGCTACATATTCATCATCCAACTCCAACTAAAATAAGTTATAAATATTGATCTTGATAGATATCCTCATTGGAAAAGTAACAAAAACCTTCTTTGTTGACCCTTCAAAACACCTTGCCCAACTGGTATACATAGTTTCATATGTAGGTTAGCATTAAATTCTTAGAGATCTATATTTAATTCTTGATTCACTTTCACTTAAAAACCCTCTATTACAACTCCCTGCTTTTCAAAAAAATTACACCCCTCAGCCTCCTTAGGACTATAAAATAATTTGATCAGAATTGTATCAATCTTTTGCTAATGTAGGGGCATAATTTCCAATGTTACCACATCTAGAGAGACATCTCCTTCAAAATATCATGAAGAAATAAGAAATATTTTTTAATCTTGAGGATAATTTCTCGTGAAAGCACAATAGATTCAACTTCTTACGATCATTTAATTCACCCTTATCCTCATTTATTTTTGTCACCATAAACATGCATTATTTTAACGACTTTGTGGAGTTTGCATATACACTCATCCTTGCAAAAAATATACCATGACTAAACCCTTGAAATAATTTGGAGTTTAGATAAACTTGCAAAAAAATGGAAGTCAGACAACCAATCAACAAATCTCCATAGTATTTTCTAAGGCTAAACTTTTGAATGCAAGTAGGACTCAAAATCAAAGCACCAAACAAAAAAGGGAAGCTAATGCAAATTAAACCAACCTAAAACTGTGAAAAAAAGAAAAAATAAGCAAAAGGAAAAGAGGGGGTCCTCGCTTTTAGCAAGGTGTGTGGGCAAGGCACAACAAACCGTTCATTATTAGGTCACAGATCTGATTGTAGAGGTTATGTTGGATTTTCTTGCCCTAGAAGGTAACACCCTTTTTATTTGAAGGGGATTGTATTATGGCTAATTATTATATTGCATTATATTGTATTGTGAGGAGACTATGATAGAGAGAAGAGAAAGTTACAATAGATATGTTGTAGGTTGTATCCCTTTATATTGTTAGACAAAATAAAGGAAGGACTAACTGCTTCTTTGTAGATGTAGCCTATATTGGGTGAACCATGTATATTTGTGTCTTTGTGTTTTGTGTTATCTTATATTTTATTTATTCTTTCATTTTATTGTGCATTTCTCTATGATCCTATTCCTAACAACATATATGAAAGCATGCATCAATATGTCATCATATCCAAATTTCTAATGTATTTTCTGTTATGAAAAAAATGATCAAGTATAATTGAGTTCTTTATTACAAATTCCTTGTATTGTCTATTTTTATTGATAGCTTATGTTTAATGAATGGAGTAATTGCTTCAATGGAAATGTAAAGGATATTGTCATTACAAATGGATTATTAAGTATGGTCACACTGCAAGTCTTGAGTAGGTCATGCTATTGCAAAGTAATAACATTCAATTGGCTATCAAAATGTGTTAAGTTAATGTTAGGAGAAATTAATATGTTTCAATGACTTTGTAACCCTAAATAGGCACCAATCTGATCAAAATAATCATTCTCAAACCCTGGGATAAATTCAAAATGATAAATCATAATCCAATTTAAAGTTATTCATAATTATTTTGTTTTCTCATATAGGAAATTGAATGTTCACAAGGATAATGGATATTTTTCATGCACAATTTGTAAATCCTTGCCATAATATATGAGAACTTGTCTACTAGGCATCACTTAATTGGCTTACGTGCTTATCTTACAATGATATTATAAGGGGAACCCACCTAGCTTTGTAGAGCCTAAACTGCTGAGAAAATAAATCATAGGCATAAATATCTTGTTTATTGGTTAACTTTCTAATGCTCTTAAGCATGAAATGTGGCTAATATTTAGAAGTTATTGAGGAATAAATTGGAAATACCAACAATAGCCATGACAAATAGCATATTTAGTGATGTGCAACATTGATGGAAATAGATTAATGACCCTAGATGGAGCTCTGATCATTGGGTAATTGGCTATTATATGCCCTTTATTTTAAAGTTTGGTACATCATAGCTTCATGTCTTTTATTTTAAGAAAGAAAAAAATATATTTTCTTAATGTATAATATTTTCAATAAATGTTATATTAAGTATGAGAAATAATTTCAATACAAAATAGAGGAAGGAAGCCAACAAGGGTGTAATAAAGTAGAAAAGTGAGACCATAACATCCAAAAACTATTATACTTTTGGTTTCACTTTAATTTTTCTTCACTAGTGATGTGTTCATCTACACTACCATCTGGCCAAACATTTCCTCTAATTATATAGTTGGAACCTAATGATAGAACTCTTTTAAACCTTCCAACTATAGAATGTCTTCAAGGGCTTCCTTGTGAGTAAGCAATATATATTGTACGGGAAATTTTTAAATGTATATAGCTAGTTTACTAATAAACCATTCCTTTTGGATGACATCATCAATATTTTGTAAGAATTTGAAGATAGGCTTCATGAATCATTGGTCATATATTCACATAAAATCACCAAGTTTTTTCTTCATTTCCTTAAGATTAATGTGTAGTGTAGGTAAATGCATAACCTTGTATTTTTTGCACTTGTTTGGGCCCTCTTTTCTTTGTTTATCCTTATTTATGTCTTAATTGGTCCTATTTTATATCCACAAGCCCAATGAACTATATCTTTTTCTAGCTAATCCCAACAAACATCAAAGGGGAAATGATAATTTAATGATTTTGGCTGTCCATGATTTTTGGGTCGGGACTAAGATGCCACCTAGGGTATCTTTGTCCCCGGAAGGTCTTGGGACCCTCTTTACAAGTGCACCCTAAATGGGCCCCTTTTTTGAGTCTGTGCCTCGAGTTTCATGCCTCGAGACTAAGATGCCACCTAGCGCTTCTTAGTCCCCCTTAAAGGTATGTTCGGGATTTAATTTCAAATCTTGGTGGGATTTATCCTCCTATAATTAATGAATTCATATGTAGCCTTGTTGTGGTGTAATTTCTGGATATTAAGCATGGATAAGTATAAATAAAAGGTTTCTTCACTCATATTCATATAGCAAGAGAAGCAAGCATTCAAGTATTCTCTCCTAAGTCTGTGCCCCGAGTTTCATGCCTCGAGACTAAGATGCCACCTAGGGCTTCTTAGTCCCCCTTAAAGGTATTTTCGGGATTTAATTTCAAATCTTGGTGGGATTTATCCTCCTATAATTAATGAATTCATATGCCGGCGTGTTGTGGTGTAATTTCTGGATATTAAGAATGGATAAGTATAAATACAAGGTTTCTTCACTCATTTTCATATAGCAAGATAAGCTGCAAGCATTCAAGTATTCTCTCCTAAGGAAAGTTTATGAGATCAAGAGTAGTTCATCAAGCATTTAGAGCCATCATCAAGATTCAAGCATCATATCAAGGATATTGTTCCATCATGTTTATTATTGTGCTAACATTTGTGATGTAGGGTTTATGATTCCAGCAAGTGTTTCAAAGATCAACATCATTCAAGCAAGATTCAAGAACCACATCCATTGCAACCATTTCAAGCATATTTACAGCATTCTATCACAAGGGTTTGGTGACTTGCAACATAGTGTTTTGTTAATTCATCATTTCCCTCCATTTCATTTCATTTCAAGGTTTAATTACCAACAAGGCGTTTGACCAAGGAAAATCCCCATTTACTAACAGTCATCAAGTTTTTCCCCTCTTGTGTGTTTTTGGGTGCAGATTTAGGTTGAAGACTTGAAGATCATTTGAAGTGAAAAGTTGCAAAGTTGCAAAGTTGCATTGCAAAGTTGTCATCTTCATGGAAACTTGCCTACAGGCCATATTTGGAAGTTTTGGAACCTGAGATCATAGAAGAAGGAAGTGCATACATCAAGCCTCAAGATCACATTCAGAGATTTCATAAATCCAAATGGGGACTAAGACGGTAGCAAGGGAGTTGTAGTCCTCCAAGTGGAATTTTCCAAAGATTCTTTCGGATCCTATTCCAGCATCCAAAGATTCTGCATCTGCCCCAAAAAACAGCAATGGGACTAATAAGACAGCAAGGGCGTCTTATTCCTCCATAGCATATTTTGATAGCTTTTTTGCATTTCTAGAATCCTCATTACATTTCCAGACTTCCCCAATACATACATCATAGCTTCCTCTTGCTTAATTTCATCAAATTTGCATCCATCATTTAGCTTGCATGACTAGGCTTTTGTGAGTTGAATGTTAAAGTGTCTTTTCCAAGCTTTTTCTTGGTGGTGAACCCTAATGAGTCCAGTTTATGACTCAATTTTGATATAGTTTATTATCTATTTGTTGTAGTTGTCATAGAATTTGATACTTGGATGCTGACCTTTTTATGATATTTCCTCAAAACAATAGACATTGGGCATGAGCTTATTTTTGTAACCTTTAAATGACATTGTCATGCTATATGAACTATCTATGTTAATTTTACATGTGGATTAATGAATGTTACTTTAAGATAGTTACAGATATGCAATTGTTGTGCTTCTAATATTGTTATGCAGATAATTAGAGCCTAAAAAATTGAGGAAGATTCTACCAGCTGGTCATTTTCCATAAAGGTCAACAAGGTGATCGTTCAAAGGTCAATGGACGGAAGACTCTCAGCAAGAGGGAGATTCCTAGTTTAAATTGAAGAATTGTAATCGTCTTGTAAATGGTCTTAATTGTTTCTTGAGTGAATGTAGGAGTCATTGTTGTGCTAGATCTACATTAAGGAAAACATATTTGACTAGATTCTACACATGCATAACCTCCTCTCCACTTTTCATGCTTTCCCTAAAGTGGCATCCGCCTTGTTGATGGTGTTTTCTGTAAAACAACTTAGACAAAATGTGATATTCTATCTCTCTATCTCTATCAGCAAGCCTCAAGAGATAACCCCAAGGTCTCTAATGTAAGGTCTTGACAATGCATAAACAACTCAAATAATATGTGAAAATGCTAGTAATTACAAAGGGGCCTTACAAAACAAATGCTGGAAATTTCAGACTTTTTAGATCTTGCAATGTAGTGATACTTTTAATCCCAAATCTAATCCAGATTCTCAAAGAAATAACAAAAGATAAAGGGTTTGGAGAGATCTTAAAGTTAAACTAATTCCTAAGACCAACAATGCAAATGATAAAACACTCAAAGTGGACCAATCCTCCAAAAAAAACCAATTCTTGCTTAACCCAAATGGAACCTGCAATCTCACAGAAACAGTGAAATCATCTAAGAAATTAAAGATTTTCAAATCATGAAGCATTCACCCAATTCAACCTTATTTGATAATAGAAATGAATCAATACCCACAATTGAACTTAGCACAAATTTAAGGCCCAGGCTAACTTTACACAACAACTTACAATTAGCAAACTGCTAAAAGTATGGACCAAGGATTGCTCAAACACTTCAAATATCAACACCATTGCATCAATCTAAATCTAAAATAAAAAATATAACCAACAATCTCAAAGAAATCTTAAAGATATGGAATAACAAGAACCATGCAGAATGAAGCAACACAAGAGCGAGCACCAAAGCATAATGTCTTTACTTATATTGAATCAACCAAAATTGCAACAATTCAAGTATTCAATGTAGCAACACTTGCTCTTAGAAAATACTAACTCCTAGCTCAACTCTAGCTCTTGCAACTATCACTTAACTTTTTCTAACCCTTACAAATGAGGCATGATCCTCAATTTATAGAAAATTCCCACAAGGTTGGCCTAATTTAGGGTTTACATCCATAGGTCGGCCAGACAAATCAGCCTAGAAAGTTCTTTAATAAAATAAAATTTGCATTTAATGTTTGGGGCTTCATCTAGGTCGGCCTGGGTCTTCCAATAGTATTCTTTCATGGCGCAAAATTTGAGGTCGCCTATCTAGCTGGCTAGGGGGTCACATGTCTAGCACAAAAATTTAGGCAACTGCTTGTTGACTATCCTCCTTCTCTCCCTCTTGATTGGCCTCTAATTTATTAAATAATTCATTTGCCTTCTCCAATATTTCTTTCACATCTTTTGGGTCTAGAACTTTACTAAACTTAATTCTAGTTTTATGATTTTTAAATTCTTCCAAGTATTGTGGCATCACTTTATTCCACTCAATTTGCAGTTCATGATATTTGTCCAATTTAGAAATGTAAATAGCTACATCCTCCATATTTTCCCTTGTAATTGGAGCACCATCAGAAGGAGCATAGATCTCGTGCCAACATCCCTACAATCTACCAATGTTCATATTCATCTGACCAAATTTCCTCCTTTTAGTTACCATTTCCAGAAAATTGATGCAACTGTTGTATATTTCTTTCATTTTTCACAGCAACTTCATTATTTTATCTAAGGCCTTTGTGAGGAGCTCCTTCCTATAATTCCAAACTTCAACCCATTCCTTCACCTCGCCAACTTCATCTCAAGAAAGAATATCTAGCTTAGCCATTTCTTCCTTTGACACCTACAAGATCTTCTTCAGCTCATCTGCAATAGAATCATCAATTTTGTTGCAGTTTGCAGCAAATTGTGAAGTATGCTCAAAAAAGTCAGAAGCATTGGTGTATATCTTCAAAATCTTCTCAATTGTTTCATCTCCTCTACTGCTAACATCTTGGAGCCAACTATGAGTACAATGCACAGAGGACATTAATCTTTCAATTTTTGTAACTGCCTCCTTAGGCAACAGTCCTTCTGGCACAATCCCTTCACTTCCCATAATCTACAAAGGCTTCATCAAGTGTTGTACATACTTATACACATCATTCAATTGCTTTTGTAGTTTTTCTTTCTCCTCTACCTCTCTATCCAATCTCCTTAGGATTGCTTGAGAAGATTCCTGGAACTCTTCTTTTTCCTGTTCCTTAGTAGTAGGCCCTAGGTTGATTGTTTGCACCTTGTAGTCTGATGGCCTTACTTCATCTTTGAACTTATCCATTGTAGGAACAGCCACATGTATAACCTTGTTATAAAATTCATCCCTGGACATCTTAGGAACCGTCCTGGTCCTTTTTCTTTTCTTAGGTTGTCCCCATTGCTCAAGAAACTTATCCCAGCTTGGGTCTTCCTCTTGTACAATGATTGGCTTCTTACTAAGCCTCCTTTCTAACCATTTTGGAGCTGCGGATGGCTCAGTTATCACTTCCTTATTGGGACTATCAACCACATTCACTTCAACATATTGCTCAGTTTCGAATTGATTTTCTTGTTCTTCTTTGTCCTGATGAGGACTATCAGTAACTTCTTCTCTATTTTCTCCTTCCTCATGATGATCTTCTTGTTCATCAATTATTACCTTTTCAGGGGACTTTGATGCTTTTCCTTCAACAACTTCAGGCTCTGTGTTTTTACTTTCCGCTTCGGAGGTGGATTGTCTTATTTTTTGTATAACTTTCTCCATTCTCCACTATCCGGGTTGGAAATCTCACCATCTTCTTCATTTACCTGTTCAATATTATTAGATATGTTCCCCTCCTCTGCAAATGCTTCCACAGAAACTAACACATTTTGATGTGGAGAAGGAATGGGAGAATTATTTCATGTAGCTGCTCTCTTTTCTACAGCATCGGTAGGTGCCTCTTCATCTTGCACCTCCTCTTCTACAACATTTACTTCTTCCACTGGAGCATCCTTTTGTTTAGGAGGTTTCCTTATAATATCTACCTGGGTCTTTTCCCCTGAGCTTTCTAAATCAACAACTTTTGTTGCAGAAGGAGCATCTGTGGTAGCTTCATCTTTCCTTGCCTTAGCACCCTTCTACCTCTCTGTGAGTATTCTTCTTTTCCTCACTGGTTGTGAGGTTTTACCCTTTTCAGCATTAGTGCCAACTTGAGGAGCTCTCTTATTCTTAGGAGATGGCTTCTCTCCCTGCTTTACCTGTACTTGGCTCCTTGTTCTCTTCTTGATAGATAGTGGTTCACCTACTTCTTCATGAATTTCCTCCTCATGAGGTGTAGCAGTGTTATCTTCTTTATTTACTTCAACTTCTTCTTCATCCTGAGACTCCAAGTCTCCCATTAAGTCATAGGTGAATTTCACACCTTCTGCTTCCAATTCCAACACCTTGTGCTTGACCCATAATCTGGAGTACTTCTTCACTGGTTCGGTAACCTGATTCAAATCTGTGATTTCTTCTTCAGACCAATTAATTGGAGGCAAGGGCCAGTTTATGTATGGTTCAAAGTCATGGTGCTAAAGTAGGTCTGCATCATCATCTTGCACCTAATCAGGCACCTCTACAACTCTGTATAGTCTAATTGATTTCAAAGGTAGCCTTGACAACCTTCTCCTTATAGCTTCAAATTCATCCTGATAGTTTTCCCAATAATCTTCAATGTGATCCTTGTGCCTAAAAGTCCTATTGGCCTGCCTCATGGCCTTGCCATATGCATCAAAATTATTTCTATTAGTGTGGGAGTATAACCCAAACTGAGCCATTTCCTTCTTAGAATGTTGAGCACTTTGAATAGAAGGGCATGCCTCCAAGGCCCCTATTCTCAATGGGAATTTTGATCCCAATCCTTTCTTCTTTATATTGCCTTGTTGTAGGATTTCTTCAAAGCCTACCATTTGTCTTGTCAGCTCTAGCATCAGGAGTTTGTTGGTGGGATACCTGGGTAGCCTGAGAGGAACAACTGGAGATCTTTGTTCTCAAATGTATGTTAACCTTTGGAATTGAATGAAACATTGGCCATATTGTTTCATCAAGTCCATAGCATCTGAAGAAATCTTGATATGAAGAGCATCCTGCAACGACCTTGGAATATACATGAAGAAAGCATCATTACCTCTTCTATAGTTGGAAGTTTTGTGTTGTAGTTGTGGATAAACACCCCATATCTTATCCTGCCCGATGGTTCCCTTGCAGCTGAGACCCTTGTACTTGATCTTATGTGCCAACATGTACACTAGATATGAGGTCATAGTGAACCTGTTGGTTTCTTCTACACTCCTCAGTTGAGAATCCAGATTCTTGCTTATAATCCTTGCCCAGTGATAATGTTTGTTTGCCACAATCTGCATAATGGGATGTGTTGTGACCTTTTTCACACATCGCCCCATTCAAGATGGGGACCCCTAATTTTTGCTCCTTTCTGGTCTTTTTGGGCTTTGTTTTTGTCTCTCTCTCTCTCTGTCTGTCTCTTTTCTGCCGTCTGCCTTCCGAGGGGCGTGCCCGCCATTAAGCTTAAACGTGAATTTGGCCAAGTCGGTAAAATTAGGGTTTTGAACTTTCCAACCAATTTGTGATCAAGCGAGGTGAATAAATTGAAAACAAAGATTAGCATTTGTGTTAGCATGCTTCTAGCAAGTTTCCACTGAAATTTCATTAGATTCCGACAACTTACTATTTTTAGTAAGTGTGCAATTCCAGGTATTCCGTCAGCATTCTTGAAATTTCGACAGTCACACTGCATCCAGAACACACCAAGCTGCTCACTGGCAAAATTTGTGTTGAAACGGGCAACTTGCTATTTTTAGCAGCTCGGCTTCCGAAGCAAATTTCAGGATTTATATGCAAAGTTTTTCAGTGCATGTTGGAAAATTCCTTTCAGGTTTTCGGAGACCTTCGCGATGGTGTAACATGCAAAGTGAGATAACGACTTTCAAAGTTTGGCCTTCGTAGGCTATTTTTAGGGTTTGCATGTCAGGGTTTTCTTTGCATATTTGCGTATTCCTTATGGGTTTTTCGAGAGCTTCGTTGTGATGTGACATGCAAACGAAGATAATCACTTATTCAGGAACTTACTATTTTTAGCAAGATGCATTCCAGCAGCCGCCTCCCAGCACTTCAGAATCACAAACTGATTGCAATGCAACAGAAACGAGGACGAACGGAGGCCATTTGATATGCATGCAAGACCAATTAGGGTTTCTAGCTTCAGGACCCAAAAAGAGGCGTAAAAAGTTAGAATTTCTGAAAACCAGTGTATCCCACTACATTCAGGATCTTTCAAGCTATCCACCGGTAAAATTTGAAGGCAAACGGAGCACTTACTATTTATAGTAAGTCATTTCAGAAACTGACTAAAAATAGTAAATCAGCAGCAGGCGCCAATATCAACAGGCAAGTCACGTGGTGAGGAGCGCGTCTTTCGAATTTCAAGTCAAACGAAGTTGTGGAGGTATCAGAAACAAGCAGTTACTATAAATAGTAAATCACCTTCAGAAATATGCTATTTTTAGCAGGTTAGCTCAGAGGGCAGTGTGAATAGGTTGACAAGGTCATGAAGGTCCCGTGTTTAAAATTTCAAATTAATCCGAGCTTCAGAAGTATGGAAATCAGAGGACTTACTATAAATAGTAGGACACAAAGAAACAGGCAGAAGAAAGGAAAATGGCTAAGTCTGAGACTTCATCCTTCATCACCTTGAAAGTGCGCCCACTTCAAATGGTTGATAGAAAAATATTCTAAGGCATAAGTTCATTCACCTCATGCCTCCATTTGCGCCCTCTTCAAGGAGATGATTTGAAAAATCTCTAAGTGTCAAGTTCATCCTCTAGCCTAGGCAAAATGCGCCCTCACATGCAAGATGACTTACAGAGAATAAAAAAATTCTAAGGCAAAAAGATATCCTCCTGCCACTATCAAATGCGCCCATGTCACTCCAAGGAAGTCAAAGGTCAAAGATGTTAATCCTCCTCCTATGGCAAAATGCGCCCATGATTGAAGAAGACAAGGTAAAAATGGCTAAGGCATTGAAGACTCTTATCCACTTGCCACCCCTAAATGCGCCCATCCTCCTATCCTCATATGCGCCCATGCTACAAAGACAAGTCAATGGCGTTATAAATTCATCCTTCACCATGCCTAGAATGCGCCCACCTCTCAAGTCAAAGAGTCAAACGTGTTGTTAGAGGCTTTATCCTTGACCCTATGCTAAATGTGCCCATGCTAAACAAGGAGTCCAAGGTGGTCAAAGGTGGCGTTGAAAAGTTTATCCTTCAGCACACATGATATGCGCCCAAATCAAGGCATGTAAAGACAAAATACCAAGGGCGTTGAAAGTCAAATCCTCCTTTATGTCTCAAATGCACCCAAGATTAGAAGGAAAGTCAAAGAAAGTTGAAGGCGTTGAAAGTTTTCATCCTCTTGAACATGTGAAATGCGCCCAAAGTGCATGAAGTTTGAAATGAAATAAAGTTTGCCTAGGCGTGGGAAGTTAATCCTCCTACATATGTGAAATGAGCCAGGCTATGAGGTGATGTGAATAATAAAATTTGCTAAGTATGCCAAGGTAGGGTGATGGAAATGTGAAAGGAAGTTGCTAAGGCACTGGGAATATTAAGCCTATGGGGTGATAAGAATAAACATGTTGGGTGTTAAAATTAAAATTTCTCCATGATATGTGCATTCAAGAAAATTTTCTTAAGTGAATTGATAAAATCTCCTCACAGGCAAGATGAATGAAGTTGAATAAAAAAAATTTTAAGGCAAGTGCAAAATGTGCTAAATAATTTTAATTTTTTTTCTAAGGCACAATATTTTCTTCCTTAGGAAAATCACGCCTAGACTTGAAGATGATGAAATTTCCTAAGGCGCAAGCAAAATTGCCTGAGATGAAGTCAGATGATATCAGCTTCACAGGATTGATAAAATTTTCCAAGTCAGAGCAAAGAAATATGCCTGGAGATGTGAAGAAATGGATTAAATTTGTTAAAAAATTATTTTTCTAAGGTTCAAAATTCAAGAAAAATTAAATGAACCCATTCGTTGTATACCCATCAGTTCGACCAATTCTGAAGAAAATTTTCTTCTAGGTATTGAAGATCTCCGATGAGAAGTTGATTTTGGTGTCTTCTGCACTTCGTCGATGCCTTCGGGATGAAGAATTTAATCGGTGTGCGAATTATGAATTTTCCTAAGGGGAAAATTTAAAATTTTCTAAGGAAAATTGAATAAGAGGTGTTTTCAAAATAAAATTTTCCAGACGATGAATTTGAAGTGAATTGCCTAGATAATTTCGATTGAATTCTTCACAGGATGAATTTTCTAGAGTCAAAGGTGAATGAACTTAAAATTTGAATGACAGAGCTCCGGCTGGTGAGTAAAATTTGTTAAAAGGTGAATTTAAAGTAAATATTTTCAAAAGTGAATTAAAATGCTCTAGTCAAAGTTGAACTTCTAGAAGGCCAAGATTCCAGGCGTCGGGTGACAAGTGTTGAAATTGGCAAGAGAGGGAAATTCGAATTCTTGAAGAGAAGTAGTGGAGATTTAATGTACTGGCTAAACTTAGCCTCTTTCTAGAATTTGATTTTCTATAAGAGCTTAAGGTTTTTCATTTCTCTTCACTAGTTGAAGAAATTCGAATTTGCTCTGAGTTTAGTGTTGCAGTGAATTGCTAAAGCTGAAGTGTGAAAGTGCAAGTGAGAAATTCGATTTGAGAAGAAGAAGATTGCTGAAGCTGAAGGCTGAAATCTGAGTTTCTTGCTGAAGCTGAAAAGGTACGAATTGAAGTAGAAGTAAGTGGCTGAGGCTGAAATTTGCTAAGTCATTAGAAGATTGCTGAAGCTGAAGGTTGAAATCTGAGTTTGTTACTGAAGCTGAAAAGGTACGACTTGAAGTAGAAGTAAGTGGTTGAGGATGAAATTCGCTAAGTCATTAGAAGATTATTGAAGTTCGAATTTAAAAGAATCTAAGTTGTTGAAGTGGACGATTTTATCAAGGTTTGAAGTTGTTGAGTGTGAAGTGAAGTTGCTGAAGCTTGCTTAGAAATTTTCCAAGTATTGAAAGTTTGAATTTGTTCAAGGAGAAGTGAGGTTTGCAAATGAGATATAATGTTGCAACTTCTCAAAGTTTTAAGAAGCGACTGGCAGCCCCTGCATGATATTTTATTTATTTTTTCAAGTTATTTGCTGATGGTTGTTTATTGTTTTGTAGGATGGATGAAGTAAGAACAACTGGCAAGGACAACAATGGTGCATCCATGCAACCTGTTATCAAGAAGCTGAGCAAGTCTTTCATGCCAGATTCAAAGTTTACTTCAAAGTTGGGCAGGCTGGCTGAGACCAATTTGGGCTCTTTCAACTTGGAGACTTTCAAGAATAGAATGTTGGGGATTGGTAATCATCAACCTTCGATCACTTCGCACAACATCATTCGAAGTGGTTTATATGCAGCTGCTAGATTTCCACCAGCTATTCAATGCTCGGAGCTAATGATGGAGTGCGCTAACTGCTACGAGTCTGAGCACCGATCAATTATGTCACCATATGGTCAGGTGTTCACCAACCTCACTCCTGCAGCTATCGGCAAAGCTTTTGGGATCCCAGCACATAAGAAGATGATTTACAAAACAAGGGAGCGAGCTGAACGAATGTATGCTTCTACATTCGAGAGATGTACAGAGACGATTAATACTCATTGGATGAGCAACCCCAAGCCCTCTCATACAAAGTTGCCGAGGAAAATTATATCAGATGACTTGAAGTAAGATTACTGTGATCTTATCATGATGCTGAGCAGAGTTGGAGGTTGCCTGCAAGCTTTTATTTTTGAACCGTGGATGTTCTATTACATCAACCTCGTGCTAGAAGGCAAGGAGCACATCGATTGGGCTGCGATGATCAATGATAACTTGCACGAGTGTTGACGTGGTTTTTGAGACCGCACCAACACAGAATAAAGTCTCCCAACGGACGCTCTATCCTCTCTTGAACAAAATATTCAGCATGCTAAGATTGCGAGTAAGATCATGCTTTCAACTCCAAGGTTCCTTGAGTGCGAATAGGCTCAGTTTGGCTCGATGTGATATTGTTGGTATGTCAAGGGGACTTACTACACTTTTTTCGACGGCTAACAACAAACAGTAGACTAAGGGCTTTTGTGATTCAAAATGATTCAAGGTGTGAGCGCAAGTTTCCTAATTCTAACCGGAAATGAACTGAATTTAAAAGGGTGTAGGGCTTAAGAAGTTTATGTTCTATTCTAAATGCAGGATATGTGGAGCTTCATTTCAATAGACTTCAACCGGATTTCACCATCATTTGACAAACCAAGAAAATCGTAAAAGTAATCTTCAAGGGAAATAGCAAAAGATGTTCAAATTATGACTTAACATGCATACACCATCACAACGATGCATATAAGCATATAAATCACAACCGAAGTTAAACTCAATGTAATGTCCAGTTGACCACACAAGGCGAACTTATCATCAACAAGTCGCTAGTGGTATGGAATAAAGCGAAGCTATCTCAATAAAACACCACACACCAAAGTAAGCTACTTGCATGAACTTAAGCTACTTGGATACGAAAGGAAGAAGAAACCTTGCTAGCATTTCATGACAAGACGAATTCCATCATCAATGAAAAGATCTATTATCATAAAATGTGTTACACAACAATCTCCTCAAAACTTTTCAAAGGGAAAACTTTCTTTCTTCTCCAAATTATGCAAAATGCTCTACAATGCTACACTATCTAATTCTAATGCTAATACTCTCTCAATGTCTACTGTCTACTATTCCAATGTCTAATCTAATTCTAATGAATTACAAATGAGGGGGACTCCCCCTTTTATAGCTAGCCAAGTCCCAAAAGACGGCTAGGGTTACAATCAATAGAGTGGCCAGAATCGTGCCACCTCAGCCCTAAATAATATTGCCCTAAAAACCGCCACAGAGGAGAGTGGGGTAATAAATGCACCACAATGTCCACCATTATCCTTCTAGAAGATTTTGTTTGCAGACGCGTTCACACTGTCCTTGATCTTCCTTCTTGGCGTTGTTCTTTGATTTCTTCCACTTGAGGGTCTTCATCTTTGTCACTTCGAGTTATACTAAGTCCTAACACTTAGCCATTTTCTTGCAAATCTTCCTCCTTCGAGATTGAAACTCATCTTCATCGTGCTTCCACTTCAAGTCATCGTGCTCTGGCCTCAACATTTCTTCTGCAAAACAAGCAAGGAGAGGGGTATTAGAATACTTCATGATATAAACTTAACTCACTCACCTGATCCTCACGCTCCAACTTTCAAGCGTTCATCGCCAACTTTGCGTTCAAGTTCATGCCTTAGACAAACTTCATCTTTGAGAAATTCATTTCACCTGCTGGAGCTCCGATACTCAATTTCGTTCAACTCTGGCTCAAGTAAACTATCTTCACGAAGGATTTGAGCAAATTTACCGAAAGTTTTTTCAAATTCATCAGTTCTGAGGATCTTTACCTTTGAAAACATTACTTTCATTTCTACCTTTTAGAAATTTTCAAATTTCAGGGAAATTTCATCAACTGTGCCCAATTTAAAATATTATCTTCCATCCACTACAAGCCGCGGAAGACCTTAAAATCCATTCCTCATTGATAATCCTCAATACCCAGAAGAAAATTTCTTTCAGAATGTGTCGAACCCATGGGTGTACAACGAATGGGTTCATTTAATTCTCTTGAATTTTGAACCTTGAAAAAATAATTTCTTTTGTTCTTCGATCCCTCCGAGAATTTGCTCCTAATTTGGAAAATTTTATTAATCCCTGTAGTCAGCATTCACCGAATTATCTCAGCAAACTCGCTCTCACGCTTCAGAAAACTCCATCTACCCTCCATTTTGTGTGCATTTTTCTAAGGGAGAAAATATTTTGTGCCTTTAAATTTTTTTGATCACTTCCCGAAATTTCCTCCTTAGAAAATTTTGTTTGCCTACCAGCGAGAGAAGTGTCATCTTCACTTAGAAAAAAATTTCATTCACAGAGGCGCCTTGTACATTTTATCTTTACTTGCCACTTGCATTTCACTCCACACTTAGGAAAATATTCCCACGCCTTAGAGAAATTTTAAAATCATCCTAGGCGCCTAGCAAACTTAGAAGAATTTTAAAATTACACCTTAACAATTTATTTCCATCATCTTAAAATATTTTCCAACACACATCACTTCTCCACGCCTTAGCAAATTTTCTAACACCTTATGACTCCCACCACCTTGGCGCATGTAGCACACTTGAGAGGAATATTCAAATCCACGCCTAGCATTCATCAAGCTTTCACCACGCCTAGAAGAGAATTTTCACCCACCTTTTACCTTATTTACTACCTTTATTCACCTTTCACATCTCAACTTTGGGCGCATTTGAGGCATAGAGGAGGATGGGCGCATTTTGCATGTCCAAGAGGATGAAGTCCAACGTCTTAGCTGTTAGAATCCAAGATCACCTGCATGCAAGATGAATACCTGTCACATGCAAAAGATATGAAGAACCAAAACAATGTTCTCTATAAACCTCTCTGTAAAAATGCATTAAGAGAATCCAATTATTACAATGTGATCAATCCTTATGAAGGAGATCACGAAACCCTAAAAAGGGAAACCCTAAATGAAA